>WAAB01019248.1:0-30336 GCA_013389865.1 Piaya cayana
TAAATATTGACTTCATTCCCAGGAAATTTGTCCTTTCCATCATTTCTGGTCTTAAAAGAAGAAAAACATTGCTAGAACAGATTATTTGCATTTTCTGCTAAGCTTGCTTCTTATCGCTTTAGAAAATATAATGAATGCCATGTAAACATCATTAGAAATCAGCACTTTATTAAGACTCCATGGTCTGTCTGGTTAACAGCTTCTATATCGTCTAGTAATGAGTATTGATACCATTTATTACATATTTTACATTACATTTTTGATATAGCAAAAGTACCTTCACAAATTAAGCCATTCTTTTAAAATTTGCATAGAAATGTTTGTTTTCCGGTGACTTTCATGAAACATTAATGAATCTGAAGCTATTAGGTTCAGCTCTTTTTCTTATGTAAAGCATTCTGACTTTTGGAACACACAGTGTGTTTATGTTTTAGGTTGCCACAGCCTATAAATTAGTAAACATGCTTATGAAATTGTCCATTTAAACCAATATTTTTACACTACATACAGCCTTATAAGTCACAGGATGCTGACAACACGTGAAATGCCAGCTGTGAAATCAGAAACTGATGAAAATGCGGTAATTCTGAATTTTAATACAATGTGAAGCTATGTAAGCAATATTTGTGAAGAGCAGCTGTCAAGCTTTCTTTTGAACTGCATCTACTATGGTATTTTTATATTCTGTTCTTCCCCGATAATTTAGACTTTCTTCTGCCCCCTCCCAAACTTTCTAGATGATAAGCTTTGCAAGGATTGGAAATGTCTATACAAGTTTTCACTGAACAGCATAAAATTGATTGTCACAACGTTAAACCGGAAAGACTAATTGTAATCATCATTAAACTTGAGTTCAAAAATGCCACAGACTGTCACACAGATATTATTTATTACTAAAAACTTGGTATTTCATTAAACTTTCAAAACCAATGTTTTTTATTTAAATATGTGATGGGTGTAGAGGAAGTGGTGCAGATCTCTACCAAAAAAAAGACTGTGATCTACAAAGTCTTATCATGCAAAATGATTCAGTAGCTTTGAATGGTTCTTTACTGAAGTGGTTTAAACACAGAAGTAGTTGAAGAATTAGATCGACACTGAGTGGAATTCAGTACCTGTGCAGTGTCTTGCACTTTTATGCTTATTAAGAAAATAAAAAGGACTTTAAAAAGACAATATGCGCACAGAGCAGCAGACAGGAATGCCTAAAACGAACAAATATTTTCTAAGGTTTTTGCACTGTGTAGCCATCCATCTAAGTCAAAGAATTTGTAGGTACCTTTAAAACCTCTGTGTTTTCTTAAATATTCTCTGTACTCTGCCTTTTTTTTCCATCGTCCCCCAAGGGGTGAAGAAAAACCTAGAATTGCTGCTGTGTTTAAATGTGGTCTGAAATGCTGGTGTCCAGTGAGGAACCCTTCTCCCAGAGGGTGGTGGAGCACTGGAACAGCTCCCAGGGACGCAGACACAGTGCCAAGCCTGACAATATTCCAGAAGCATTTAGACAATAGCCTCAGACACACGGTTTGGATTGTGTTGTGCAGGGACAGGAGTTGGACTCGATGATCACAGAATCACAGAATCACAGAATCACCGGGTTGGAAGAGACCCATCGGATCATTGAGTCCAACCATTCCCACCAAACACTAAACCATGTCCCTCAGGACCTCGTCCACTTGTGACTTAAACACCTCCAGGGAAGGCGAATCAACCACCTCCCTGGGCAGCATATTCCAATGCCTAATGACCCTTTCCGTAAAAAACTTCCTCCTAATCTCTAGNCTGGACCTGCTGGTCACACCGTTTCTGATACAAGCCAGGATGCCACTGGCCTTCTTGGCCACCTGGGCACACTGCTGGTTCATGTTCAGCCGGCTGTCGACCAACACCCCCAGGTCCCTCTCCTCCTGGCAGCTCTCCAGACAGACTACTCCCAGTCTGATCCTTGTAGGTCCCTTCCATCTCCAGATATTCTCTGATTCTGTGCTTGGTACAATTGTGACTATATGAGTTGCCTCTAGTGTAAAAAATGTATATGCATATATCTGTCAGTGGGAGTGACCCAATTTGCATTGAGTTTTAGGAAGACAGAAGTGAATTGTTGGTATAATTTAACATGATTTGCTTGGAAAATCAATGCCTGAAATAATTTAACCCTATTCTTTGGCTAGCAGTAAACAAACAGAGTTGAAGAGTGGTACCACAAGTCCGTGATGTGCAGATTTTAGCATGTTGAGCTCATACTTCGCAGCCGAGGCTGAATGTGAAACATAACCAGCTCTCCTAAAACTGAGAAATGCAGTGATCAGAAAGCTGTTTTCCTTAAGGGAAGGGAGCAGGTAGCATTTCAGCTGTTGCTTTGATTTCTCAATCAGTGTCACTTGGCCTTTCCAAGGTTTAGGTTCAGCAATTAATTTTCATCGAAGGCTTGATTTGTTGTAAACATTGAGTAGGCACAGGTGCTGCTCAGTGATACAGGGACATCACCTGCCAACCAGAATGTAGCTCACTGACTGCCTTTCTGTGCCTCATCTACTCTCTAGTGTATAAATATGTAAAAGAAATGTAATCAAGAATTCTTTTATGAAGAAGCCACCATGTTTTACTTGGCAGCGTGATTTCATGCTCAGCTGCCAGTGATTGTAGTGAAACCTAGAGGGCAATCAAAAGTGTTAGAGAACTGTAATTTGAAGAAAAAACTCTTTAACATTTTGCCGTACATAGTCTAGATACAGCAAAGGCAAGGGAACTTTAGCAAAAACAGATGTCAGTTGAAGATAATGAGGCATAAATACACTTTATAGGAGGAAAAAAGTCAATATTGAAATTAATAGTTTTGAAAAACAGAAATACTCTATAAAAACTGCTTCTGGTGTAAAGAAGGACAATGTTTGCTAATCACAAAGAATGTTGGCCCATAAGAAACCAGTGGCTAAACCCCACTGACTTTCCCTTTTCAATAATTGCACCTCACATGATTCTAGAGCAAGGACTTGTATCCAAAATAGAAAAAAAAAAACGTGTTTGGTTATAGACTTGGGAATAAATATTCTGTGATTTCAGTAACTCACTGCCATGTACGCTTTGGCATTGAGGAAACAAATAGATCCTATTTAATACCAAATTGGTAATTGCCCCGAGAAAGTTTTGATAACTGTGTTTTTCTGATCTGTAATTCTCTTTTGTGGAATACACGACCAATTATAGTTACTTCTGGCACAGCTCTATCAAATCACAAAAAAATGCAAACAAAAATAACTCTTTTTATCAGCTTATGATTACATGTTATTTTCCCCCAACGTAATGATGGCTGCTTCAGTAATCTAGCAGGGATTGGATCTAGTAGTCTGGAGTCCTTTATCTGGATGCAATCACAAAGTGGGTCTTTCCTCTTTTGTATCAGCAAATTAATAGTTTGCAAAGAACTAAGATTGACAGAACAGGCAGGGGCAGACAAATCTTTTATCCTAGTAAAAGGAAGAGAAAAAAGATTTCTTTACTAAGGAAACAAAAGTAAGATTTTTAGTGTTTCAATGTCTTGGGGTTTGCTCCTATAAGACAGTCACAAACCTCAAAATCCAAATTAGAATTACTTTTATGTATGAGTGAACTTCAGAGGTGGTATTAACATTTGTTGGCTTTGGTGAGTATAACAACAGGACTGTGTCAAACCTCAAGTATCTCTCATTTCATAGAATCATAGAATCATAAAATAACCAGGTTGGAAGAGACCCACCGGATCATCAAATCCAACCAGTCCTACTTAGTCTCCTCTTTGCAGTTCTGGCCAGCAGCAAGTTCATAGCTCAGGGCAGGTGAAATATGGTATTTTCTTTCAAAATAGGCCTGTAATTTCTAAAAGTCACATGTTTAAATATCTCTACAGTTGGTGGTAGCTTCAGAACAATTGTGCTTCATAACAGATGAGAAACCTATGGTAAACTGGAATAATCTTTTTTTAATCCTTGTTTTGATTTTGCTCTCCACTGAAACTTTGGCAATTATTTCCATAATTCTAGATGCATGGAAAACAGACACTTCTTTTTTTTAAAAAAAGTGTTATGCCATTTATATCTTTTGCTCCTTAGGAATCTAGTGAGTACACCTTCAATCACTTGTGTTATAATAGATTTTTCAAAATACCCATGTTCTGATAAATCTTTCACAGATCCTTTGGGGAATTTCTTTCCACAAATGAAGAGGCTCAGTTTCATTTCTCCATTTAATTTCTTGTAGAGCTGCTGTCTCACAGCTCTTGGCAGTGATGTCAGCTTCTCGGTACCTTTTTTGGTTTAATTTTAAATATAGGCAGAAGTGACCAAAATTGTTGGATCACAACTAACTTATGTAGTGATATAATAAAATTTTGTCTTTTCAGTTACTTTCTTTTTTAATTCTCTGTTTGGCTTTTTGATCAGCGCTGTTCTGATTTGAATATATTTTAAGAACAATCCAAAGAGAAATTAAGTTCTGTCTCCTGAGTGAAAACAGTTAATATATATAACAACTCCTTGATGTTTCTCCTCCATTGACACGTCTTTGCATGTATCATTATTTAATTTTGTTTGCGATTTTATTACACTTAGTATTGTGAAGTTCTTTAACAGCTTTTCATATAACTGTTATATTTCATTATCCTGAATAATTCTGTATAATCAGCAAACTTTTTTTTTTACCTCATCATACTCTTCTTCTAGGTCATATAAGTTGAATAGTATATGTCTTAGCATAAATCCTTCTATAATCCCATTGGTAACCTTCCTATTATGATAATAAGCCTTTCTTCTTATCCATTATATCCCACTTTTTAAACTGTCAGTAGTCCTTAAGACAAACTTCTCCTTTATCCTTTGCCATAGCTGTTCTCTGCTGAGCCTTTGGAAAAGGATCTTGTTAAAAAATACTTCAAAAAAAATCCTCTGGATCACCCTTCTGTACGTGCCCCTGCAGTCCCTTAAAGAGAATCAAATAGACCAATAAAGCTGGGTTCACTCTATGCCAATATATTGTATTTATCCATTTGCTTAGAAAGTTTGTTCTTTATTCAGATTCTTACAGCTTTACTTGGTATAGAGGTCAGACTTGCTCATGAAATCATCCCTGCGTCCCATGTTAAAAATGGATGCTGCACTCACCACCTTCTGTTTGGCTGTTGAAGGTGAAAGATAACACTTCATCCTAGGAGTTCAGCAATTTCATATTTAATTCCTTCAGAAATTTTAGGTGAATATTTTCTTGTACTGTCAATTTTTGATGGTATTATAATCTTCCCCCCACCACAGCCCAAGCCCCTCTTTTGTCGACACTTTAAACTGAGGCAAATCCAAAACTCATAATTTTTAAAGAATGGCCCTGATACCAAGAATCTCCCTAGCCTTCTTCATAATAAACACTGATGGAAAAAAATCTGCTTAGCTTTTCTGTTGTGGTCTTCACCTTTCTTGAGTTCTCTTTTCACTCCTTGATAATCTGTCAGTGTTATCAACTCTGGCAGGTTTCCTGCTTCTGATTTTTTTGAAGAGGCTTTTATTATAAGCTTTTATTCGTTTAGCAAGTTGCTCTTCAAACTGCTTTTGGCCCACCTTACTGTGATTTTGTATGTGAATTCTCAGAGTTCAAATGGAAAAACTGTAAAGCATTGACAAATTTGAAAGAAAAAAGTATAATTTTCCTACTTATTCTACTGTCACTCTCTTGTTTTTCCATTTATTTTAGAATTACTACGCATCTATGAACAAGAAATTAAAACACAGACATTATTATACTAGATCTGTTGACTTTCTGACTTTCTTTGATAGTCAACATCAGATCATAAAGTAATGTCCGAGTGGTGGAGTAAAGGCATTGGGAATGGTGTTTTAAAACTGTATTACCTTGTCCTTTTTAATCTCTCTCCACTCTCTCAAGAGAGAATTAATGATTGTTCATAGGGGTTTTTCCAGTTTATGACTGCTGAGACTCAGTCGCTGGTTTTTATACTTCTTACACATGTTCTATAAGAACTTGAAAGCGTTCATATGATAATTAGGTAAGTTGAGATTGTAATATGAATAAACAACATTGTAAACACCAATTAGAATGCATTTATTGAATCTGGGTTGAGCAAATGTTTGTTAGTGCTGTATTTGAGAAAGGAAGTTCAGTTACAAACTAAATCTTAAGAACCTCCACCTTGGGATTTCATAAGTGAAAGATAAATCGTTCATAGATCGCATCCTTGCAATCTCTTTTTCTCATAGCTTTTTATATCTCAAAAATCATATTTGGAGTGCCATTATTGCAGAACTATAACTCTTTTTGGCTGGAACAAGCTTTTTTGCATAGGGGCAGTAGCAAGACTAAAATTTGATTTTTCCAGATGCATTTTGTATAACAAGCCAAGCGCTGCTGAAGACTTTGGGGATGCTTCATGTGACAAGGTGAACTGTAACATTAAAATATTTTGAGCTTTCAGCTTCCCAGTTCTTTGTACACTGTTAATTTTCAAAGCTACACATCTGTGCACATTGTCACTCACAGCAACACAACCTGGATTTGTTAGAACATGGGGAAATTGAAATGCTCAGGCTGCCAAACTCATCCTTCCTCCACAGGGATGGTTCTCAATCACTTATTCATGGCTTTGCCTATCCCAGTTTTTCATGTGCTTCCAAATCAATTTGTATGCATCCAAAAGAAGGAATCAGCAAATGTAAAGTACTGTCAGATTTATATGTTCACTCACTTGGTTGGTTTAATCTCCTAATTTGTCTCACTGCAGTTCTCCTTAGTGAAACAAGAAACTGTCACCAAATCTGTGGTGGTACTTCCAGGGATCCCTCTAGTCAGCAGCACTTTGTTTCTATATCTTCTGCAGATAGATTTTTTTCAGGTCACTTCTTTGGTCTGATAGATTTAGGAATTTCTTGGAGAAATACTATCAGAGAAAACCAAATACACAAATTTCAGGCTGTCCTTCATGTTTCATTTTTTCTGTTTAGGGCTCTATCTTCTAAGTTTAGGAAGAGCTGGGAAATGATCTCTTTGGCTTCAAAGGGCACCAGGGGAGGTTTAGACTGGATATTAGGAAATGCTATTTCACCGAAAGGGTTGTCAAGCATTAGGACAGGGTGTCCAGGGAAGTGGTTGAGTTGCCATCCCTAGTGGTATTTATAAGCATTGTAGATGTGGCACTTAAGGATATGGTTTAGTGGCAGCATTACATTTAGAGTGAGACTCAAGCTTAAAAGTCTTTTCTATTTTAAATGATTCTGTGACTCTACAGTTCTGTGGGTGATTCAGAGGCATGTTTTGTTAATCCCGTGTATCTTCCAGTTTTTCCAAAATAATGCAGACATAGGTGGCCAATAAATACTGGCCCCTGGTACACAGACGTAGATTGACCATGTGACCTAAGAACTGCAGAATACAAGATGTGAGTGTGGAACAGTCTGATTTTGCATTTCAACTCTTGGCTGAAGCATATATATATTTTTTTTCCAATTATGGATACTTTATGATTCTTTTTGCCTAGAAAATGATAGGAAGGCCGTTTCAAGCATCCAGAACTTGGAATGAAGGCCTGTGATCATTGAGGGGGGAAAAAACCCAGTAACTTATAAGTATGGCAAAAAATTGGTTTCTAACATAGTGCATATAAAACTCAAATTGTTGGTATTTTATGCATTTTTCCTCCCTTTTCCTTTTCAAGAGTGCTTGGCCATGTATGCTTAGACACAATGTAAGTCCTTTAGAAATGCAGAGTTAATGCAGGCTGTCATTCTAATGTTTTCAAATTCTTTATGGAAACATGATGACATTAACCTGCCAGTCCTTCTTCACAAGATGCTGATGTTTTTTGAAGGCCTGAGGCACACACATGCGACCAGTCACTAAAGGATTTGGTACCGTTCCTACAGCGCAGTAAGGCTTTACCCCAGCAGCTGTTGTTTAGTGATAGATCAGTGAAGCAAAAAATTATGCTTGTATGAAAAATAGATCTTGAACCACAGCTCTCATTCTTATGCCTTTGTTCTGCATTAGTGGCAAACCTCTGGGATTCATTTAGCTGTAATCATTTGTTACTGAGGGGTAGAGCGTCTTTCAGATAGTGGTGATGGAGTCACCTTTGAAACAAGTGAAATGGGTAGAAATCATTTACCAATCTACCCTCCCAGGACTGCATTTTATAACTAGCATGTATTCCAAGAACCTGTTCAGAATGTGTAACACAAACGTAAAGAACAAAAAAAAAAAGCATTTTACTTTTGTATTCCTATTTTTTTCTGAGACGGTTTGATTAGTTTCCCATCGGGATTTGTAATCCTTTATTGATGAACAACAGACATACAAAGCAAGCATCAGGAGGCAAATTCTGCTTCTTTTTACACCGAGGGAGAAAGAGACCTATTAGGCATCTGATTCAAAACTCAATAATAGTGTCAATCATAGTGTTCAATGTCTTTGGAGTAATAGTTATTGCTAGAGGATCCTTACAGTGAGGGGTGAGGGGTTTTTAGATAAAAGGTTTTTTTCATGCTCAATCATCTTCCAAAATCAAATTGCAAAACGTAAGCTTTTAGTCACTCAACACAATTTAGTTTTCAGTTGGAAGGTGAAGAAGAGGAAGATTGTAAGACAGCGGATGATATTCACGACAGGTAGTGCCTCAAGTACTGTCTTACAAGCTACTTGTGACTGATGCCTTCACATATCTGGAGATGCTGAGGTGCAGACCTTGGACTGCAAGGGGTGTTCAGACTTTTCTCCTGGGGCAGGTGGCAGAGCTGCCTGCAAAAGGCGTCCTCAGGTGGAGGAGCTCCTGTAGCCAGTGGTGGTGAGAAGGCTGTGTAGCATCAGGGAGGCTGAGAAGAAATTAGGTAGATGGTTCCAAGCCCACAGCCCATGGCCAAGCAGCCAAAAACTTCCCCACTGGCATACATAGAAGCGAGTGGAGTTGGTGGATAAGGGAAGAGCAAGTCCATCTACCAGGACTTGTGCTAAGTGTTTTACAGTGCTCCACATGATGTTTTTGTCTCTAAATTGGAAACACATTAGTTAGGTGGGTGGGCCACACAGTGGTAAGGAATTAGCTAGATGGTGGCGCTCAAGGAGTTGTGGTCAATGGCTTAATATCCAAGGGGAGACCAGCGATGAGGGGCATTTCTCAGGAGTTAGTATTGGGACCTAGCACTAACTGGACTAAGTGAAATCTTGATAATAAGCAGTAGAAGTAAATGTAAGAACACACCTTAGACCAAAGGTACTTGGTGAAAAATCTCTTATTTCAAATCTAATAGTCACTGTCTTATTTTTAACTTCATGTATCATTTAAGCATTCTTTTCTTCCCAGGCATTTTGTCAATGACTCTGTAAGTGATCGTTTTCTTACAGGCTGTGTTTAAACCCACCACCTGTGCTGAAAGATTAAGATGCAGAAAATGAAATTTAAACCCAATCCAAATTTCAAAAAAAATAAATTAAATATGAAAAAAACCCACAAAATCTTTAAAGTTTTAGGTTAGCAGTTCCTACCAAACTCCAAAAAGAAAAAAAAATAAAAAGGTTCACCATTAACCTAGTTCTTAAATTTCACAAGGTATCAACATATTTGATAAAGCTGCAAGTGGAACAAGGCACCGCAAAGGAGCACTTGGCTCTGCAATGTATAGTAACCATTCCTTGGTCACCCAGCATTTGTAATAGTTAACTAGTTAACCAAACTATTTGAGATTTCATATCCATGGATTAGATGGGCAGGCACTAGATCTAGGAACAGTTTGAAATAGTACATCTTCCCATAAATAGTAGTATAGTAATATAGTAGTAATGGCCCAGCCACTCTGTAGCTGTCACCAGCTTCTTTTTGCATATTCCAGAGACATCCCTGATTATGTGAAGGATGCAGACTGGCTAACTGCAGTTTTGTTCTGGCAGGCATAAATACCAAACAAATTCAGACTTCAGTACAGTAGGAGGACATTTCTGGGCCCCTCACCACAATAAGGTTGTTTAGGTTCCGGAGTGAGTCCAGAGAAGAGCAACGAAGCTGGTGAAGGGGCTGAAGAACAAGTCTTACAAGGAGTGGCGGAGAGAGCTGGGGGTGTTTAGCCTGGAGAAGAGGAGGCTGAGGGGAGACCTCATTGCTTTCCAACTACCTGAAAGGAGGTTGTGGAGAGGAGGGTGCTGGCCTCTTCTCCCAAGTGACAGGGGACAGGACGAGAGGGAATGGCCTCAAGCTCCACCAGGGGAGCTTCAGGCTAGTTATTAGGAAAATATTTTTCACAGAAAGGGTCATTGGTCACTGGCAGAGGCTGCCCAGGGAGGGGGTTGAGTCACCTTACCTGGAGGGGTTTAAGGGACGGGTGGACAAGGTGCTGAGGGACATGGTTTAGAGTTTGATAGGAATAGTTGTACTCGATGATCCGGTGGGCCTCTTCCAACCTGGTATTCTTTGATTCTATGATTCTATGACAGTGATCCTATCTTTGCAATAGAATGTGTAAGAGATGGACTGTTTATTACAGATACTGAGAGAGTAGCTGAAAATTAGAGGAATTATTGTATTAAAGCCTATAGATGAAAGGATAGCTCATATTTGATCAAGAGTTAACTGGTTTACAAGGCTCCTTGTTAGGATGAACAACAACAGAATAAGGAAGCTGTAAATTGTTTGATATATTGCATTTGGAAAAAAAGCTTTCAGAATGAGTGCTCAGTTCATCAAAAGTAACTTCTGAAAGTGTATTCATTGAGAAAGTGACACTTTTGTGCAAGGTAAACATTATAAGACACTGTAGTCAGATCTGTGTGCGTGTTTGCGATAAGGTCTCCATCTAGGGGTTAGCCTACACATAGCATGGAACAAAAGCTACACTGAGATTCTGCACAAAAGCAAAATTGAGGTCCAATCCTTTAGTTTAACTACTCTGAAGTTGGAGATACTGTGCCAACAAAGGATTCTTGAAGTAAAAAACACCCAAAAAAAGTAAAATGTAGATGGACAACCCACCCCCCCAAAACCATAATCACTGTTAGTACCTTCAAATTAGAGAAGTTAAACAGAAAAATACTCCAGTACTTCCTAACTTCTTAATGCAGCAGAGGAAAATGCTTTTCTTTTTTCTCTTTTAGGCAGTTGCACTCTTCGAAATTTCTTCCATGCAGGGTATTTCCAAATTTAAATTTTTGTTTCTTAAACACAAAAATCCAGTTGTCTCATTTTGTTGCTATCCTAGGAACTGATGCAGCCGTGCTAGTTGTATCCCTGAACTCATTTTACTGAGGTAAAATCTGTTTAGAATCATAGAATCACCAGGTTGGAAGAGACCCACCAGATAATAGAGTCCAACCATTCCTATCAAACACTAAACCATGTCCCTCAGCACCTTGTCCGCCCATCCCTTAAACACCTCCAGGGAAGGTGACTCAACCACCTCTCTGAGTAGCCCGTTCCAGTGCGCAATGAACCTTAGTGTGATTTTTTTTTTCCTAATGTCCAGCCTAAATCTCCCCTGATTTAGAAAATCCTTCCTGGATTCCCTGACATGGTCACCACTTTGGTTGAAAAAGATTTGGTGTAGAAACAATGCTATGCAGATTATAAGAAACAAATGATAAAGTGGCACCTGTCTACAGAGAAATGTATGGCACCAGCATTCTCTGGAAAATACAGAAATCTTTTAGAATTATAGTGCCTTGGTATAAGTAGTGATTTTAATAATTTATCAGTCAGACTTTAACACAAAATGGCCATTGTGGCTAATAAAAACTTGCTCAAATATTCTGTACATTGGTAAAAAGAAATGGCCCCTCCATGCAGCAGGAGAGAGATATTGGTTCTCTCCTTTTCATTGACATTCACCAACGTAGAAAGTATGTCTGAGCAGTCCCTGGTGAAGCAGCTGCTGAAGGCAGGATGAGTGAACGAAGGCATCTGGTCAGAGACCTCATGCCTCCATCATTTTCTGCTTGTAATCTAATATAGACCTCTATTGCAGGATGGGCACAAGTATTTTTTTTAATCTACAAAAGCTTTCTAGTTGAAAGCACTGACAGTTTAGTATCTCTGCTGAGAACATGTGCTTCTTAATCATAGAATCACCAGGTTGGAAGAGACTCATCAAGTCCAACCATTCCTATCAATCACTAAACCATGACCCTCGGAACCTCGTCCACCCGCCCCTTAAACCCCTCCAGGGATGGTGACTCAAATCCCTCCCTTGGCAGCCTCTAACAATGCCCAATGGCCCTTTCTGTGACATGTTTTTTTGTAATGTCCAGCCTAAACCTCCCCTGGCAGAGCTTGAGGCCATTCCCTCTTGTCCTGTCCTCTGTCACTTGGGAGAAGAGGCCAGCTCCCTCCTCTCCACAACCTCCTTTCAGACAGAGAGATGCAAGTAAGACTCTTAGCTGTCACAGACAAGCTGACACTCACCAAAGGTAGCAATCCTGAAAAACAGGAGGCATTCATGTATTTCAGTGTTTTAGTTTGTTAATCTTGAACATCAAGCATCCTACACTGTTTTGCATACTGAGCATATTTTTGCTGTGCTCAGGCACCCTTAGGAACTGCCTCAGCTCCCTGCTGGTCAGTGCCTGTCCCTTTGACTCTTTGAAGCTTCCTACTTCAGAACAAATTGACTACACGAGCCTTGGTGTTCTGAGTGGCAGAATTGTGATAAGGAGGCCTGACCTATGACATATTTGTTATTTTTGGATGCACTCTAATTGTTAGCCAGAACTGCTTCCTTTTGAATAGTCAGAAATTGTAAAGACCGTTGTCGAGAGAGGCTGAATGATTCTGTAGAAGTGTTTTGGTAAGATAAAACTAGCATTATAGATTGTGTGAATGGAATGGATCTTCAGTCCACAGCTCTTCGTGGAAACAACGAATCTGGAGTGTTGATATTAAGTAGTTTAAGAGGCAAGAAATCATGAGGCAATGTGGAGAGTGGTTTCGTATCAAGAATGGAGTGTACAGATCAGTGATTTCCAGTAGCTTGATGAAACATCATCAGTAGAATAAAAGCAGCTTTCCTGTGCCAGACATGTGGGCCCTTCAGATGTATGAAACTGCACCTTTAAACACTGTAACACTGAAACATCCCATTTAAATGAACATTTGTAACGGCCAATATACTTTTTCTCAGGTGCAGTGTTCAGAATACCTCACAACGCTTTCAAGTGTGCAAAATTTATAGAAATGAGATTTTCTAGAAGTATTAATTCCTGTCATTTTCATTGTTGCAGATATAATTTGTGAAAACAGCTCCTTGTTTTGCATGGTTATTTCTTGTATTAGTCCAAGTGAGATAATGCATCCATGGTCTGTTAATCTTATTTGATTTTTTTTTTACTCTTTGCATTAGTGCTCAATTATAATAACATTTTGTGTTGCATCTGACTCTTTGCTATGTAGTACAGAATCCAGAAAGCACTATTAATAGTGGGTTCAATCAATTTCTAAGTGCATACATTTCCTCTAGGTACTGATCTAATTGCAATCATAGGAGGCATTAAAGAAACATACTCTAAAAATGGGAAAACTGTATAAGTTAGAGTGCCAGATACAATGAATAAACATGTATCTCATTCTTTTAAGTGCTTTTGGAATGAAAGGTTATTAATCCACATAAATATCTCTAATCAAATGCATATTTCAAGCTGCCTTCCAAAATGTGATTTACACACTTATCTTCAAAGACAGCAAATGTTTTCAGCAACCATACCTGCGTTACAGAGAACATGGCTCAGTTGTGTTACAGCTCTGCCTCTTTAAGGTGGATTTAAGGTATCAGGATCATGAGTGCAGAAATAGCAGCCCTGAACAGCCTCACCTCGGGCTACTACACAAGATCCTGCCCATGGGTTCCTCTTATGCTCAGCTTCTAATCATTACTCCTCATTGAGCTACATGGTAGATGTTGCTGTTTTCAGTCGTGTTTCTGGTGCTTCCTCCTTAGCAGACCTCATATGTACATCGTAACTCAGCTTAGCTCCTTGGCTGACTCCTTGGATGTAACTTCTAGTTTGCATCTGAAGCTGCCTTTGGCCATTTCTCCCATACAGACTTTGAACCTGTGTCATGACCCTACTGTCAGTTGTCTCAGACCTTAACTCCTTTCACTTCTGAGCGGACTTTCTGTTTGGACCCTGGGTATGGTTCACCACATATCTTATCAGGGCTGGTCAGTGTTATCAGCACCAGACTCTGCCTGCTGAGTTCAGACCCTGTCAGTCTGGGCTCTGTCATAGAAGGCACCGTCTGCGTTGGAGTCAATCTTGGCTCCTGACTCCCTCCCCGTCCCTTAGGGAGAAGCTGCCCCTGGCTGCTTCTTGACATAATGAAAATCCTGTATCTGTCACACATAGTGGAGTTTGAAACTACTGCATTTCTAGAAAAGTAATCTCAGTTGGACTGTAATAGAACAAAAAGCAAGTATGAAGCACCTGAATTACAGTTCATGTGAGGTACAATGGCAAGTGAATACTGTTTAAAGTTGAGCTAAAATAAAAAGGCTTAGCCACTTGTGAGCTGGAAACTCTTACATATTTCCATACCACAGAAAAGATCTGCATTTCAGTTTCTGTTCTAGTGCAGAAGGAAAGTAAACACTGCAATCTATCTTTTTCTAATGAAAAGAAATATTATGTGAAATTGTTTGGGTGTTTTTTCCTATCAGCCTTGATCTCTGAATTATTAACTATCTTCTAATCAAACAACTTGGTCAAAAAAAGGTCTAATTTCTTGCAAGTTTAAATCAATATTTAATTTGTATGCCCAGGACTAATAAAAATTGGTTACTTGAAACTGTTTCTTCATTATCTGTCTTCTCAGTGCTGTGAGAAATATACCAGTGAAATCCAGAATAGCAGCCTTTGCTAGAGAGTAAGGGATATTTAGATGAAATGAAGTCTTCAAAGCTGGCACCATTTTCTAGATCACAGAACCTATATGGATAGTCTTTAGCAATTTGCAGTACATAGGATTGGTTCAAGAGCTAAAAAAATATTCCATGTAAAATAATGAAAGGTAGAGGGAAAATAATTGTCCTTCTGAGTTCCTGTTTTTCTGTGAAATTAGAATTTTTGGAAATCTCTAGTTAAAAAGATGAAAATCTTCCAATCACAGTAACACAAACTGTTGCACAATTTTTTTTTGGCAAAAACTAAAAGAAATGCAATTTGTGGATCCCTACTTCATATTGTTAAGCATCAATTTCAATGAAAACAAAATATTCATATTTTATTACAATGTTCAGGGCATTGTATTTCTGGACTCTGGAGAATCATTGTTACTCTCTGATGTAGTCCCTAGAAAATCAAGTTGCTTTTCTCTTAATCACCATGTGCTGGCAGTAACCATGACTAGGGTGACTGGTAGGATAGTGGATGAATTATATTGTTTATTGAAGGCCTCAAGTCACACCAGAGGAGGTTTAGATTGGATATTAGGAAAAAAATCTTTACTGGCAGGGTAGTGAAGAGCTGGAAGAGGCTGCCTAGGGGAGTGGTGGAATCACCAGCCCTGGAGAAGTTCAAAAAACCATGTAGATGTAGCTCTTCAGGATACGGTTTAGTAGGCATGTTGGTATTGTGTTGATGGCTGGACTGCATGATCCTAGAGGCCTTTTCCAACCATAATGATTTGATGGTTCTATGAATTATTAGTTTTCTGAAGACTTCTCTTTAAATCTTTTTATCAATGTATGAAGCTAAGCAAATGTGGAGACTTTATAGCATTTTTAATTAACATTTTACAGTTTCACAGAATTCACAATGTGGAATGAGAAGCATCTTAAGAAAAGAGTAGAACACATTGTCTTGAAAGTATTTTATATGATCGTAACACAGACATGCAATTCTTGTTCTTTCTACTCTCTCTTGCCCCTGCATCCTATCACAGGGTCAGTCTGCCAGGTAGCAGAAGAATCTAGGTAAAACAGAAAATTATTATAATGCTTAATTTTGTACTGATAGGAAATAGCTTTGGTGTTGGATGGAGTCTGATGAATGCAGCTAAAGTGAAAAAAAGCAAATTTCCAAGGAAGATTTTTCTTCTTGCAAGCTGTTTTCTGTGGTTTTAACTGCAATCAGAGTATTCTGAAGTTTGCTCTCAAGGGCTATGCAGTAGCTGTTGAATGTATTGTACTCCCAAGTGCTACCTGGTTTTTGTGCTGAAGTTATCAAATGTACTATTAGACATTTAGGTATGTACCTTTAGTTTTGCTCTTTCACACTTACTCAGAGCAAACTATTTTTTTTTTTGTAAGACAGAAGTGAATTGCAGCTTCCAATTTTTCACAAGATTTGTATGTACTCGCAGAGAGATGCGCACATGTTGTTCCATAACACAAATACAGAGGATGCAAAGCTTCAGTTCTAGCTGAAGTTACAGTCCACCCAAAGCCAGTTCAGAAGGGGCAAAGGTCCACTGTGGTCCTTTTGGTGGGCAAGTTTTCATCCCTTTCTTTTAGCTGCAACTCATTGTGTCCTTTGTAGCTATGAGTTGTGACTTCATTGCTTTCAGAGATGCTGCTCTGGAGATGGTGACAGCGAAGGTTCAGCCTTCACATTAACACAGTTTAATCCCTTAAGTAGATCCATTAAGGTTCGGGCTCCAGTTCCTGGCTGTGTGAATTTATCAGAGCAGGGAGGCTTTGGCAAAGTTTAACTACACAACTCTTCAAAATGTGATATGGCCAATTTTGAAATACTTGTCAGACTTCATCTGCCTGGAACAACTGCTTACAGTGGGAACAAGATACAGGACACAGACCTGGAAATCATAGAGTCATAAAATAGTTTGGGTTGGGAGGGACCTTAAAGATCATCCAGTTCCAACCCCCCTGCCATGGGCAGGAACACCTCCCACTGGATCAGGCTGCTCAAAGCCCCATCCAACCTGGCCTTGAACCTCTCCAGGGACAGAGCTGCCACAAGATCTCTGGGCAACCTGTTCCAGGGCCTCACCACTCTCATGGTAAAGAAATTCTTCCTTATGTCTAGTCTGAATCTGCCCATCTCCAGTTTGTACCCCTTGCCCCTTATTTTCTCTCTACAAGCATATGTGAAGAGTCCTACCCTGGGTTTTTTGTAGCCCCTTTCAAGTACTGGAAGGTCACTATAAGATCTCTTTGGAGCCTCCTCTTCTCCAGGCTAAACAAACTCAACTCTCTCAGTCTTTTCTTGTGTGGGAGGTGCTCCATCCCTCTGATGATCCTTGTAACCTCCTCTGGACCCGTTCCAACAGCTCCATCTCCTTCTTATGTTGAGGATCCCAGAACTGGACACAAAATATTGGGTTTGATTTAGAATTCTATTCCTCAACTAACTCACCTTCAGGGCTTTTTTCACAACAAATTCTGCAAAACTGTTTACTTTGGGGATTTAGATCAGTTACATGATGTTTAAGCTACTGGTTCTTCATTACAGTAAGCAAAGTTTTATATTGAGTCAGAGCAGGATTAGAGAGCAGCAGAATAAAGTAACCCTCTGGCTATACCAGTGATTGTTGTGTTGCTGCTGTTGACAAAAACAATGTTGGAAATTGTTTATTAGGGCAATAGTAACCAACTGATACCTTCAAAATGATAATTCAAAACTAAACTAACCTATTTTTAATGGCCATTATATAAGATAATATATAATTGCCTGTGTTTAAATAGAAGTTACAACTAAAGAGTAGTTCTACATTTGTTTTTTATCATGAAAAGACAGTAATACTAGTAGAAATATGTTTTCTTATAAAATGGTTGAATGCATATCTATCTCTATACTAGCTAGCCACAATTTTACAGAAACCTATACAAAATATTCTGAAATGACCTTTCTGAATAATTGAAGATGGCTTTGCATTTTTACCAGCATCTCTATAAACTCAGTATGGCATCAATGACAGTTTACCACAACATCAGCCATAGAGTATCATTTACAAATATATTTAGAGAGGTTTACTGTAAGTAATGAAATTATTAGAGAGGAACCAGGACAAATGTATCTGAATGCTAAAATATGTTTTATTATTTCAGTAATTCTCACAGTAAATATGATTGTTTTCTGAAGACCAGATGGCTAATGGCTGGATGCCGTGCAATTTTGAAGTGGGTGGGTAATGAACTTGCTGTTTTCCCATCTTCCTCCCCTGTATGAACGTCTTCTGTAGTCGACTTACAGAAAAGCTCATGCTGGATTTCTGGGGCATTTTCTAGCAGTGGCTACTTATTTTTTTTAAAAAAGAACCATAGACAACTCATTTTCACTCAGTGAAAGTTTTAACCATAATCTACTGTCCTGTTTGTTAAAGAAATCTAGCTTCCTTTATGCCTGATACAGTGTGAGGGAACAGAAAGTGATTAAGTAAATTGTACTTCTTACAGTAATACCTTTGGTTATTTTCCAGGTGTAAATGGATACTTTGATGATGGAATTTCACCCTGTATTCCTTCTGCTCTAGACTGTAAGTGATATCATCTTATTAAAGGAGAAAATAAAATGTCTAGTAAATTTCCTTATTTAGATTAAAACTTAAAAAACCACTTAACTGAAACCCCTCAAATGTCACTTGTCTTAGGAAATATTTTGTACTAGTTAAGCCCATATAAGTGTAAAGAAAAAAAGAGAGGGCATCTAGTTAGTAGAAATAACTGCTGTGATTTTGGATTCATCAAGAAATTTAAGTGGTACCCAGGGTAGTACACAGGACTTATGAGGAATGGCTGAGAGAGGTGGAGTTGTTTAGCCTGAAGAGGAGGCTGAGAGGAGACCTCATTGCTCTCTATAACTACCTGAAAGGAGGTTGTGAAGAGGAGGTTGCTGGGCCCTTCTCTCAAATGACAGGGGGCAGGATGAGAGGGAATGGCCTCAAGATCTGCCAGGGGAGGTTTAGGCTGAACATAAGGAAAAAAAATTTTTCACAGAAAGGGTCATTGGGCACTGGAACAGGCTGCCCAGGGCAGTGGTTGAGTCACCTTCCCTGGAGGGGTTTAAGGGATGCGTGGACGAGGTGTTGAGGGACATGGTTTAGTGTTTGATAGGAATGGTTGGACTTGATGATCCACTGGGTCTCTTCCAACCTGGTGATTCTATGACTTTATATCAAAGTCTGTGCTACCTGTCAGGATAAGGAGTCACCCTTACTGCTTCCTCACTCTCACCTCCGACTGTCAGAACTCTATTAGATAAGAAGGCTGGTCTTAGAAACATTGCTTAGTAAGCAAGTGTGTCAGACAAGGTCTGGAATCCGAACCCGGGCTCCTTAACTTCAAACTTCTATGTACGACAGGTGAAAACCAAAGACAAATTGCAACTCCATGCATGCATATGATCTATTTATGTACATGAGCAGAGGGAGAAAGAGGAACCAGAAAATCTGCTGCTAGAGAATCAGAGCCATTCAAATAGGTTAATAAATATGCAAGTTCATGAGTCATTGTAACTATACCTCTAAGCAGGCCATTTTCAGTTTGGTATTGGACTTTAGATTTGAGCACTCCTTGAGAACATCAGCTTATACTGTGTTGTGTTGCATTCCATTGAGATGAACTGTGTGTTGCCTGGATGAGTGGTCATAAAAATTTACAAGTTTGAGCTAATAGAGAGTTTCTTAATCACTTTTCACAATCTGTATCACAGCTCTTTTTCACTGTGAATATAAGTAATGTTCAGATGTGGACATTGGCTATTGAAGTTATCAGAAATGCAAAGTATCCTCTTTTCTAAAAGGATAAATATGTACTGTCAGACTAAAGCCTAAACGTGCAGCCTCTGCTTGTGGTTGTGTAGCAAGTCATCATCTCCATGAAAAGGCCTGTGCTGTTTAGAATTGTATATCGTAGAATCATGGAATAGTTTGGGTTGGAAGGGACCTTAAAGATCTTCCAATTCCACCCCCTGCCATGGACAGGGACACCTCCCACTAGATCAGGCTGCCCAAGGACCATCCAACCTGGCCTTGAACCCCTCCAGGGATGGGGCAGTCATGACTTCCCCGAGCAACCTGTGCCAGAGCCTCACTGATCTCATGGTGAAGAAATTCTTCCTTATGTCTGGAATTCTTCCTTATATCTATCAGTCAGCAGGACTAAGTAGCTAGTTAGGAGTTTTCCTTTGTACAAAGCAACACTTAAAGGTGTTTTTCACTAAATCTCATTTACATTTATGTAAGATTGTGATTTTTTTTATGTGACAGTAATGTCATTAATCCATTATACTAAACCTAGACATGAATTTGAGGTATATAGCTTCATACCAGTTTTTCACCTCTAAGCATTGCAATTTCCTCAACTTAAAACAAGGAGCTCAATGCAGAAAACAAGTCATTTATCACATGTAGGTGGAAATAGCTCTGCCAAGCAGCTGTTCCTCTCAGTATAGAACAATATTTCCCCTGTCTGAACCTGATCTAGTGGGAGAGGAGTAGAACTGGGTCCCTTCCAACTCAGAATATTCTATGATTCTATGAGCTGGAAATACGCTATTCAATGGAAAACATCCATCTTCATGTGCAGAGTTATTTGGGAGCTGAAACAGGTAGAAGGCAACAAAACCCCAAGACTATAAGATTTTCATTTGTAAGTCAACTTTTCAGAAATGTCATTTAATTTCTTTGTCATTCTCACACACATCCTCAGAAGATAAACACAGTATTTCTAAATTTAATTTTGAGGTTAATGAAAATACAAAATATATAGCTGGTTACTGACTGAGAAAAATCTGCAAAGTCCACCTCCCCTGTCCCTGCCCATCTCCTTCTTTTATCTGGAAGTGGTGTAGTTGCATTTTGTCTTGGAAGAGAACCCAAGTTCTTCGTGTGAAAAAGAACTTGCAATGTTGAAAATTGTTAGTTTCCCATGGCCCTTTTAGGGAGCAGGGTAAAATAAACAGAATGAAGTTTAGTATCAATAGAAGCCAAGCTAAAGAAAGAGATGTAAAAATCAATGCAAACAACTGAATAGCTACTGGACTAGTGCAATTACAAGCTAAGTTAATTGCCTCTGAAGTACTTCTAGGGGCTTGGTTTCTCCACTGATACCAACACACTTCTTCTGGCATAGAATTTCTTAGTCTTCACGTATATTCTCCATTTTTTCAGTATTCAAATGCCCACTCTCCTGGACCGTGATTCTCATTGACATGAACTGATTGGTAAATCTCTTTCTGTAGTATTTGAATGCAGTGACAAGAGGTCCCTCTATGGCAAAGTGCCTGAAGAGCTTCAAATTGGTCTCAGTTACATTGAAATGAATTCTCAGTTTCTGGAAGTCCAAGTTTCATCTCTAAGTGATAACTACTTTGCGTTCCCTCATCCGTATCCAGAGTTCTATTTTATATTCAGGATATTTACATTGATGTTGACTCTGACATTTGGCACTTATTCCATATCATAATTCTGTGATTCAGGGTAGTGTTCTAATACTTAAAGACAAGTGTCAGTGAGTGACACCTATTTAGCTCTTGTATGTGGAGAAATAATTGTTTGCTAAGATATTCAGCAACACAGTCTGGCTAAAATCAAATGCCCAGATGGTATAATCTACCTCTTATCTTTCTCTGAGTGCAGATCAGCTTCATTAAGTAATTGTGGTACTTTCTTTGCTGCCAGTGTAGTAGAACAGGAGTATAGAATGGGAAATGCTTATACTGAAGGTTCATTTTCAAGTATGTGATTCTCCTGCCTCTACAAACACATCATTTGTTTGAAGTCAGCAAATATATTTTCCTATATTGTTATTTCATTATTCTTTGTTACTGAAGAAACATTCTCTTGAATAACACACTTATGGCAGAGGATGTTTGGAGCCCACAGATGATTCTTTACCAAGAGTTGTTTTGATTTTGTATTAGACGTAGGTTGTATAAAACAATGACTGTCTTTGATTTCCTTGAGGGTCAGAGTGTAAACAATATAGGTAGAGTCTGAGTACTCACTAAATTATATTCAAATTCTCAAACTGCTTTAATATTTAGGTGGTTGTGTTATATTTTGTGAACTATATGCTTCTTTCCAAAATTTAATCCAAGTTTTTATGTGACAGAAAATGTAGTCACTGACTTTGAATACCAAGACTTGCAATTCTATACTGGCAGTGGTAGCTTGAACTAAAGCTATCTGTAAACCTGGAACCTCTGAAACTGTTACTTATCTGTGGTGTTTCCAGTTCAAGTTCTGGTTGTTACATCACGGCAGAGATGGACCAGTAAGGACCAAGTGCAGGTAAGGGGTGCTATGGTTCACACAGAGAAAATTAATTTCTACAAGTTTCACCTTTCTTTGTTTCCACTGACAATTTGCACCATTTCAGAGTACCAGAGGGTACAAGTGATTTCTGCATTCTTACTGCCATGATTTTTATTTTTACTTTTATATTTTATTTCTGTAAAGATCACCATTTATAATTATGAGGTCAGATAAAATATTTCCAGTTTGCAAACTTTGCTACCTTAAATTTATTTTGAAATTTGTGAGTGAAAAGTCTTTTTTACCTATTGTTATGTTGCGAAGCAGGCAATACCTTTCCGTTTATGCACTTTGAAATGAGCACATGGAGATGAATCATAGAATGGTTTGGTTGGAAGGGAACTCAAAGCCATGCAGTTCCACCCCTTGCCATGGGCAGGGACACCTCCCATTGGAGCAGGTTGCTCAAAGCCCCATCCAACCTGTTCTTGGATGCCTCCAGAAATACGATATCCATGACTTACCTTTTTATGCCAGTATTCAATGGCTTCCAATAATCATTCCTCTGGTATGTAGAAAACCTTTTATTATCCTTTGGAATCTTTCTTCCAGAGGTCTTTAATTCCAGAGTGACCTTGAAAGCCAAGAGGAACATAACGAAGGGACAGGCATATTTTTGGTGCTTGTTCCCATGGGCCATGGAACTGGATTGGGCTGTTTAAATCACATGCCCAAACAGAGGGTGATGAGAACATTGTTCTAGAAGCAGAAGTTATCAGACTCAACAGAGTGAAATTTCCTTTGATGGAATGATGTTTTTTTCTGGTGTATGTAGTCTGCTTCAACCATTGATAGAATAGGTACCTATGGCATTTCAACTCATTTACTTGAAGTCAGCTTAGAAAACAGATGATTGTGATCATATTCTGTTTTATTGTGTCCTATTGTCAAAAGAGACACCACTGCATAACTGCCTCCTGTTAGTCAAAGGCTTGGCAATACTTCTGTAAGAAAAAGGGTCTCTGGTTTTTCACTCTGGTGTATAGCAGAGTCTCTTAAGTACGTGACCTCTAGGCAAAAGCTGTGTTCCATATATAAAGGCTTGGAAACACAAGAGCTTTTTTTACATCCCATTCTTCAGGACCTGGGAATAGGTGATCTACAGGAATAAAAATAAAAGAGACTAAAATTGTCTGCCATTTTTTTAATCACATGGCCCAGTTGTGTTCTCTTAAACCTTTCAAGACAGAACAACAAAGGAATCTAAGGCAATTCTGATCCTTCTAAAGCTGTAGAAGCACCCTAAATGCTTTTGAAAGAGTTGGTTTTGTAGAACTTATGCACTGTTTCATACATTTTTAAGGTACGACATTATTCTGCATGCTGTGATGACATATTTTCTTCTGCAATTAGTAGTCAGAACATGTGAAGTCTCACAGAATTTCCTTGGTGGGATCTTCCATCTGCTATGGATCAAAGGTCAACCGATCTCTATATAGTAAATATGAAACACAGGAATATCATAACAAATAAAATATGAATTAAATTATTTTGAAGAGTTAATATTAATGAAATAAGCAAAACCATGTCCTGTCACAGCAGTTCAGCATGCCAACTTTTCTACTCCGTATTCCCGAGAGTCAAAGAAAGTGTCTGTTAGTTATTCCATTTTTAAAATATTAACGTTCACACAGCCAGAATCTTCAGGTCAGATTTGTATCATTTTGCTGCCACATTCATTGATTCAGCAGTAATTTGGCAAACAGCTTGGGTTTTTTTCCTCATAAGCTGGAATTCCAGTTAGAGAATTTAATTGAAATACTTTATTTTGGGTGCTTTTTTTTAATGCCATAATGTGGTGGCAGCATACTAATGTTTGGATGGTAGATGTTCAAAATAAAATTATTCTAATCTTCCATTTAAGAGTAGGGTATCAATCACAAGAAATGAGAAAGAAATTCATAAACATTTTATACATTATGTTAGTGACAAGTTGTGCTCCTTAATGAAAATATAGAAAGACAAGGCACTTTATGCACATATACACTTTTTATCCTTCTAAATAGAACATTAACATTTTTAAAATTAGTATTTCTCTGGTTTTAAAGGTGTTCTTCTTAAAGGAAAACTTCCTATCAGTGCATATGGCAGTAAATTATTGGGATTGGGAGTTGGTTGTGTAGCAACCAATTAGGAGCATCAAAAGCGTGATTTATTGTTACAATAAAGAAAACTGTAATTGGCATCCCTTGTGGAAAAGACCAGTTCAGTTCTGTGTCTCCTATTCTGAAATGTTCCCATCACTAAGCACAGATTTGCAATTGGAGAAACACGATCAAATCATTCTCCTGATTAACAAGCATCTCTTTTGGATACATCCCATACAAGGACAGGTTGAGAGAGTTAGGCTCGTTCAGCCTGGAGATGAGAAGGCTCCAAGGAGGTCTTACAGTGACCTTCCATTGCCTGAAGGGGGCTTACAAGAAAATTGAGGACTGTTCAAATAGGCTGGCAGTTATAATACAAGGGGCAATGGGTATAAATTGGAGAGGGGCATATTTAGACTGAATATAAGGAAGATTTTCTTCACCAAGAGTGTGGTGAGACACTGGCCCTGGTTGCCCAGGGAAGCTGTGGTTGCCCCATCCCTGGAGGTGTTCAAGGCCAGGTTGGATGGGGCTTGGGCAGCCTGATCCAGTGAGAGGTGTCCCTGTCCATGGCAGGGGGGTTGGAACTGGATGATATTTAAGGTCCCTCCCAACCCAAAGTGTTCTATGACACCTTCTGGTATGGTAATGCTTCCTCTGAAAATTAGAACAGGCAAGGCACTTACTCTAGTTCCAAACTACTCCCATGATCAGCTGAAAGATGGAAAGGCATCTGTACAGTATTTCTTGGTATAACTGAAAAATAACTGCAGTTTAACTTGGTACATGCAAATGTTTGCTAATTTAGTCTTACACAACTGGTTTTCTGGGGGGTTGTAAAGGTAAAATAATTCTACTTCCTTGTAAAGCTTCTGTCGATGGTACATGTACAAACAAACATAACAAAATGTGCATAACTGCAGGTTAAGTACATCAGTGCCTAGGGTGTGTCAGACGCAGGTGTTGAATTTGATGAATATACTAGTAATTGAATGAGTTACTATTTTTAATCTATATCATCTATGTTTGTTTGACCATTTTTAATGCCTTCTGTGTGGAAGGATCTTTTTTTCCTCCCTTCAAAATATTGTTGTAAGGATTATATGATCATTGATTATTCAGATCATGAGAACTTTCTTCTTATTTTTCCTGCTTCACAAATCAGTACTATAACACTAGTGTGACAATTGTCAGACAGCATTCCTCTCAAAATGATGATGAGCTCTATTGTAATCATCAAGGCTTTCTTATATTCATTGGCCTCTGAACATCCCTTCTAACTATTTTACTTCTGACTCTGATGATGACATGGAAATGAGTCAATGAATGCAAAAGATAGTCAGAGTAGGTGGACTAATACTGTATTTACTTTTGTTAGTCTCACCATCCGGTGAACATTTTCATGGCTTAACTGCAGAAAAAGGAAAAACCCCTACTGTCAGGATCTGATTTTCAGTGTCACATCTCATTAGTTCGATTTTGTGTTCTACCTCAGCTTTAAAAAGTGATTTTTAAAAGGCAGCTCGTGTTTAAACCAAAAGAATGATGTTCACATAGAAAATACTAATGAGATAAGCAAAAGTGTGGGTTTCTAGGTATACAGGTACACATAAAGATGAAATTATACCTGGATTATTTGGACTTCTTGGGAAGATTATTTTCTACAGGACTTGGTTCCTCAATAGTGGAATTCAAAAGTGAAAATGAGCAAGAAGCACATAGGCTTTAAAGAATTTACATTATTAGAGATATTTAGGACTGTGGCTTGTGTTAAATATATATAAATGTACGTTTGATTCATATTGCTTATGTGACATACATATCTTATCAAATAACATGTCTCAAGAGCATTTCCTTGATGTCTAGTGGCTATAAATAGCTGGGTAAAGAAGAATTTTGTCTTCCTTAAACCATGATCAGGAATAAAAAAAATAGCTGTGGAAGGACTGGATTTAACCACAATCATAACTTGCTTTTTTTTTACAGTTTTCAACTGATACTATTTATCAGATAATTTTGCCTGTTTTAATTTACTGCTTCTCTTCTGCATTCATTTATCTTCATATTTTAAAAATAAAGATAGGTGAACATAATGCAGGCAGTATTTCTTTGGTGACAGACATGGCTTTTCTTCCAAAATGATTTTTAGTATTTACTGTGTACAATTTAAGGTGACACACAGCTGAAGTTATCTTCTCCAAGGCCTCTAGGCTGGTTTAGAACAGGGATTACTCTAATTTCTGCACATTTTCAGTGTTCTCTCTCACTGTCTCTTCTCCTAACAAGTAAAAGCAAAAGCATAAGACAAGGTATGCTGTGGCTGAAATACTCAGGTTCTCCCTCAGCAGGAGGTGTTTCCAGATTGCTTTTTTTCCCTCCAAACAATGTTTACTGGAGAGATTAATAAGAATCATAGAATGGTTTTGGTTGGAAGGGACCTTTACAGTCCACCAGGTCCAACCTCTTTAACCAGATCAGGTTGCTCAGAATCCCATCCAGCCTGACCTTCAGTGTTTCCAGGGATGGGGCCTCCGTTCATTTTACCTTCACTGTTCTTCTGCTGCTCCACCCCATCTCAACAAGTAGTATGATTCTCTTTGTAGTCCAGGTATTCCTTGAGTTTATCTAAGAGTGTTATGAACAACTGTGGTTCTCATTGGACACATTCAGGTTATTATGTCCCGTGGTACAGAAATTCTATTGAACAGAGGATGCTGTGGAATGCTGATTTTTATAAAAAATAGTACTAAGAGTGTTCTATTTCTTTTTACATTAAAATAGGATTATCTGTAATTAAGGTGGCTATGTTTGTTCTCTCATATTTGATCTCTGTAATAGTTATATTGTGGGGTTTTTTTCTTATTTGAAGTGTCTCTTTTGCAAGATTACCTTTGGCAGAAAGATTTCCTCAGCACCACTTAAAACCCTTTCCGTCTTCTTTCCTGACCTCTTATTTTTTTCATGTATTGTAGTTAAAAAAATTCCTGTTTAATCTTATCCTGTATTGCAATCTTCATTTCATTGCTACCTACGCTGTAATCATTTTTCAAACTTGCAGATTTATTCTGTGTTCTTTCTCCTCCTAAGTGACATTCTGCAGCTGATGTATTCATCTTTTTCACTTCTCATTACTCTTTTAGTTAATTCTTTTCAATAAAGCTCCATATATCTGGAGGCAGCAGGAAGTCTGCAGATATAAAATTGTTTTTTTCCATTTCCTCTGTCCTCCTGCTTTAAAGAAACTACATCACTCGACTTTATTAGCAGTGGGTTTAATTTTAATTTAGCAGAGTAAATCTGTGATGCTTTGTGCATGATTATTCATTGTTGATTTGTCTGTCAGGGTGTTGGTTATAGAAACATGAAATTTTGCTTTGAGGTAAATGTGACATAAAATAATTTTTATTTGAAAGCATGAAGTAAAGTTTTCAAAATGAATGCTTTCAAAATTTTATCTTAGTGGGTTTTCAGAAAAATAAATTTAGGGATTTTCCCTTCTGTCCTTTCAAAATTTCATACTGATTTCTCTCTCCCACTTTGCGCAGCCCAGTGTTGGCTGTAAGCAGATAAAGCAGAGGGTATTCTTGCAGTTTCTAACAACTGGGCCAAATGATGAAACTTATTTTAAGTTTTAAATTATAGAAGAGTAATTAGTAATTATCTCATTATTTTCTCAGAAATCAAAATGTATTCAAAATAACAAATCACTCTGCTTTAATATCCATGATCAAATAATCACATTAGTTACCCAACTACCTGTTTTAATAACACAGTGATATTTCCAGTTCAGCTTTTTCTATATTTTAAAGTGTTTCTTCTGATGTTTGATCTCAGATTTTCATGAATACCTATGAGAAAAAAGTAAATCCTTTCGCTGTTGTTTATTATGGGATATAATGTAATAATGTACTGAAATGATATAGTTTATGTGATCAAAAGTTTTCAAAATGAAGAATTTAGAGAAGAACGTCAATCTTGTAAAAGAGTTTCCGCAGAGTGTTTCAGAAATAGAGCATTTTAGTGCTCTGAATGTGCATCAGTTTAGATTGGACTCTGTTTCTGTTGTCTGAAGTGGAAAGCAGTTTCTTTTTTGTTTCTCTTGCTATGTATTAGAGATGAATCACTGCTGGGTTTTATGATTCTTCTTAAGTTGCTTTACAGTTTTTTAGATGGATATTGCTTTCTCTGATCCTTAAAAATCTTTGCTTATGACTCTGATATATTCAGCAATAGGTGTAAGACTAACATTACACCAACAACGCAATATTTGGTGTCCTTATTTCTTCAGAGGAATGTTTAGTGCTGCGTTTGTAGACACTCCATTTTCCTACTAAAATGATTGTATTCAGTGCTTCCAATACCCTTTTTTTTCCCCCTGAAATTATCAGCTATTATTCTCAACTAACTGAAAACAGTACTTTAAAGCATACTTTTACGGGGAAGATCAGGGAAAATAAGTGAAGCAGATCAGCTTGACGTGACAGGAGAAATAATAGAGCAATCTAGGCAGACTGCTTAACTCTTCCTTTGAGCAACAGCAAAAGCACTGAGATCATGAGAGGCTTCTACAAGGAATGAGTTTGTATTCAGAATGGAAAAATCCACATATGATAAAACTCCCTTTCTCTGGCAGCTGCCCCTGGAGTTGCATCTGTAGAGGTTGTGTGAAATTTGTTCTGGCTGGTGACCTGAAAATTCCTTGCTGACTGGTTCTGGATTCAGGAAATAGCAGTATTGCTTACTGTAACACTTCTCATTTTATCCAGAGTCCTGAAGTGAGTGCAAACAAGGAAATGAAATCCAACTTTATGACCAAAATTATGAGTAGCTGGAAATTGCAGAACCAATAAGCAAGCAGTACATGAGACTGCGTGAGCCTGAATTATTTTGGATTCAATTGTTGTAGTACTTTGTCTAATGTTTATAAAATATTTATATATTAAATTGATCATTTTCAGAAAAAAAATAAATCAAGGTTTGGGTAAAATCCTTGCTTTTTTTCCCTGAGTGTTACCTGGAAGATGTTTTAACCTTCAGAAAGTCACATAATACCAGAGAAATTACGTGAAACTTAAAGACTAAGTAGTCAGCAGGGTGAAAAAGGATAATTTAATTTATATAAGTGATAACTGAAGAGAAACAAAATAAACCTAGAACTTGGGAACAGGAATCCAAATTAATGTAAGATTGAAAAGTTAGGAGGGGAAAAAATGGAAATTAATGGAAAAGAATGAGTAGTTATTTTTACATCAACTCTTTCTGGTTTCTTTGCATTCTTTTGATACCGTCTTTTATCTCATTTAAATCATGAATATTTTTAGGGAATTAGAAGTCTTAGTCAATGATCAAGTGTGAATGGAGAAGCATCCATGGTTGCTGACATGTATTTTAAGGTTTTGTTAACCCCGAGAAAGCGTTGCAACATTTTTCACAATGTCTCCAAAGGACTGGGTGATTGATTTCCTTCAGTGGTGGTTCCTGAGCCTGGCATAATCCAGATTACAGGGAAGGTGAGTTAAATGCAGAAGCAAAATAAAGAAACAGTTTTTTTGAGAAAGTGATCTAGAACTTCTGCAGCCCTTCCAGCATCTCTCTTCTTTTTCCCGCTACCTCCTTTCTTGGACTTTGCTTTGAAGCAGGGTTGATGGTCGGGCCCAGAGAGTGGTAGTAAATGGTGTTAAATCCATCTGGAGGGCAGTTAGAAGTGGGGTTCCCCAGAGCTCAGTGCTGGGTCCAGCACTGTTCAATGTCTTCATCAATGACCTGGATGAAGGCATCAAATGCACCCTTAGCAAGTTTGCAGACGACACTAAGCTGGGTGGAAGAGTGGATATGCTGGAGGGTAGGGAGGCTCCAAAGGGATCTGAACAGGCTGGACCACTGGGCTGAGTCCAATGGGATGAGGTTTAACAAGGCCAAATGCCGGGTCCTGCACTTGGGGCACAACAACCATATGCAGAGCTACAGACTAGAGGTCTATCTAGAAAGCTGCCAGGGGGTGAGGAACCTGGGGGTGTTGGTCGACAGCCG
>WAAB01019248.1:30346-143161 GCA_013389865.1 Piaya cayana
CTGGCCTCTTCTCCGAAATGTCAGGGGACAGGACAAGAGGGAATGGCCTCAAGCTCCGCCAGGGGAGATTTAGGCTAGACATTAGGAGGAAGTTTTTCACACAAAGGGTCATTAGGCATTGGAACAGGCTGCCCAGGGAGGATGTTGATTCACCTTCCCTGGAGGTGTTTAAGGCACGAGTAGATGAAGTGCTGAGGGACATGATTTAGAGTTTGATAGGAATGGTTGGACTTGATCCAGTGGGTCTCTTCCAACCTGGTGATTCTATGATTCTATGATTCTACTGAAATTCCAGGTTTCAACCCTAGACCCAACTGGCCACTTCATATCTCTTGTATCATAAAAAAAGCTGTGTAGTATCCTGAGAAAAGTGTTTTTCTTATAGACAATTGCACAGGTTACTTCAACTCTTGGCAACACAGGCTTGAAACTGAGGATATAAAGAATTACTGGGAAGCTCTGGTTAGCAAAGTAGGACAGCATGTTATATACACATAACAGCACTGCAGACTTAGATTGTTTCTTTAAGGAAAACTCAAGTTTTGTTCCATTTTGGTTGTGAATTATTTGCCATAACTTTAAAGATGCACTGAAGAAGAAAGCTGCAAGGTGAAGAATGATTCACTTGAGAGATGACGCTGAGTGCAAAGGATGAAGTACAAGATAGAAGACAAATCAGAGCTAACAAATGAAGGACTTCTTAATTAACAGTAATAATACTAGTAATAAAAAAAAAATCAGGCATCTCAACTGTTTGTGAAACTGCCAAGAAGAAAGCATCTATTATTGCTGTAAAATGGATTGTATTAATTTAATGTCTTTGTTTATCTTTGGAATATTTCACAGGTGCGTTGTAAGATATGGAAATGAAAGTTGTTTACTGCTTCTGACATCTGTTTGAAACCAAAAATGAATCCTATGGTAAAGGCAAGCAAAAGAAATAGAGTGGGAATATGAGATGGGCATCAGTGATCCAGATCAGATCACTTGCCTTGATTTTTACGTACATTTTACTTGTGCCAAAGAGAGATTTGGAAATTTCTTCCACATAAGGGATTATTGGATTCTTATAGAAGTCAGTAAAGCAATCCATTGATTTCCATACAGCAACAATTAAAATAACATCTAGCAATGCATTCCAACCAGTATTCCTCAAATTAGTTTAATTTAGCACATAGAAGACCTGCTTCCTCGAAGAAATAATATTATGCTCATATTCCTTAGTTATCATTATGATAAACATTCTTAAAACCCATTTATATTTAAACAATAGTCATGCTTAGCATTTACACAATGCTGTTTGTGGTTTGGTTTTTTTATCTGTTAACTAATGGATACTTCAAATCAGAAGCAAATTGTATAAAGTTTCAGATGCGGCTGCAGGGATTCCCTTAAATTCGAGATTCCAAAATACTAGCTGCAATAGGGCAATTTTATGTTGTTGGCTGATAATCGTTCAGTCTGGATCCTTAGTGAGTTAATCAGTTTTCTCCCTCACTTTTCCACATTTGCTTTAATTAAATTGTCAGCTGAACCCTGTTTTAGATAATGTACAGATTATATAGATGTATCCTAAACAATGAGGCGTTACAAATAAGCCATTTGGAGTAGGAAATAACAGAGAGTAAATCCTGTAGTCTGCGAGCACCAATTTGTGAGGAAGTGAATCTCGGGTTTCATTCAAGCACCTTAAGAATCTTCCCCCCCCAGTCTCCAAGCTCGGTGCTTGCAGCTTTTAAAATACACAGCAGACTGAAAATACCCTCAGCGTGATGAACAGCAGTAAGGTTTTTCAGATCAACATCTTCATAGCTTTTTCCCTTTCCCTGTTGGCATCCTGCCTAGTTCTAATTGGAAGAGATTGCCTTCCCTTGCTGCATTGTGGCAGAAGAGACTACATCAGCTGTAACCACCCCCAAGAGGAGAACATCAAATCTCGCCCTGGAATTGTGTCAGCAATTATGCATAAATTATAATGTATATATTTAAATTTTTTTTGTAAGAAAATCCTCTATCCCAGGAGTACTATAAGTACTATGGTTTTCAGAGGTAGCCATGCTAAATACAGAGACTTCATAGAACAAATTAATGAGCAGGTGCTTCTGGTAAGGAATTGTTGTATTTTTGTTGCCAGACTTCTGCTCTAGGGCTTTTATTTACATATATATGTACATATATATTAGTAAGTATATGAAACATAAAATATGCATAAATATACAGGTACTTATGTGTATGCACGTATTTTTAGATGTATATTATTGCAGAATCATAGAACAGTTTGGGTTGCAACATCATCTAGTTCCAACCCCCATTTATCTACTATTATCTACTAGTGTAAACTAGCTGTAGAAAATGCAAAATAGCTAGTATTTTTCAAACTGTATTTTGAATTGAAGGTTCTATGCCTAAAATTCTGACTTCCTTATTTATGAACATGAATGAAATAGTGGATCCTGTGAGTCGCATGAGTTTATATGGCCTTGAGTTTCACCCAGGGATGGGGAGGGGTTAGATTGAATAATAAGAAAAAAATTATTTACAGAAAGAGTGGTGAAGCACTGGCATAGGTTGACCAGGGCAGTGGTGGAGACTCCATCCCTAAAGGGGTTAAAAAACATGTAGATGTGGTATTTCAGGACATGGCTTAATAGGCACAGTGGTGTTGTGTTTGTGGCTGAATTAGATGATCAGAGAGGTCTTTTTCCAACCTTAATGATTCTATATTTTAAGTTAAAAGTCTACCTCATAGTGTCCCTGGGGAAGATTTATTTGGAAATAATGGAGGAATTAGACACAAGTGTTTTATGAACTGCGCTAAGTGTGGCACCTTAAATACTTGCTTTGCATTTCTTGGCTTCCCCTGTAAACTCAGTTTGGCCTGGGCAACAGCTTAAGTATTTATTCCCTTGCAACACAGACTCTGCTTAGATTGACATGCTTCATGAGTTGTAAAAACACCTTTTTCTTCAGCTTCTCTGAGTCTGGAGATCCAAATAAATTCTGTTTCTCTCAAACTTCTCCCTCCAAAACTATTGTATCAAAACCATGCAACATGAGTTTCATCTTACAAGTGTTTATGGATATGTTCTTGAATCAAGAAACCTGGAAGAGAAAGTTGTAATGTGGACTCAAAATAAGGCTAGGTAGCAAATCATATTTTGAGGGGTTTGAATTTGTTTGTTTGGTTTTTTTTGCAAACAAATTCAATGTGAAAATTGTACCTTGTTGAAGAGGTCTCATAATCTGTTGGGAATTCTGCATCATGCTATGTTGCGAACTAAATCTTCATTTGTTGATCTCACATTTGACTTAAGCTGCTGTTGCACTTTCAGAAGCTGCGATGTGGGAAAATACCTCTTTTCTGTTGAGACATCCCAATAAATGTGTGAGACTAAGCTGAAAGAGGGGAGATTGAAAGGAGATCTTAGGAAGGAATATTTTCCTCTGAGGGTGGGGAGGCCCTGGCGCAGGTTGCCCAGAGCAGTGGTGGCTGCCCCATCCCTGTAGGTGTCCAAGGCCAGGTTGGATGGGGCTTTGACACCCATATCCAGTGGGATGCAGGGGGTTGAAACTGGAAAGGCTTTGAGGTCCCTTCCAATCCAAATTATTCCATGATTCTGTCAATAGTTTGAAATTCTTTGAAGTTCATTAGATACAATATGAAAATGATAAGAACCAGATATACTTTTGGAAATAATTCAGATGACAAAGGGGTGCAGATATTGATGTCTATTTCAAGCTGGGATTTTCAGAAAAATTAGAGCAGTTTGCTAACTTTGGGGGAAGACTGTAGAATGCAATAGCAACTGCAGCTGAGGGTGGTAATTATTTTACAGCTAGATTGGGTAGTTAAACTGGTGTGATCTTAAGTGATAGCTGTTTGAAAAGAACACAGAGCAAGAATTCTAAACTACTCACAGCATGTACATGGTGGGTAGCTTATGAATATTCAGTCTCAGCATTCATACCCACAATAAAATTTAATAGAACAATAGTTGCAGGAAGAGTATAAGGGACTAGTGAAGATGTTCAAAGTTCACATATGGTGTATATCCAAACACCCTAAAAGATATGGCACTCTAAGCCCCAGCATCTTACTCTTAAAGTTATACAAGCAAGTAGATTGCAGCTATCAATTTGTCATAAACATAACTACTAATACTTTCCTATGAAAGTGCAGTGCTTCATTCTGCTTCTTCTGGCAGAACTGGAGTAGCACTTGAGCACAATTTCAGTCACAATCGCAGTGTTCAGTCAAGCTAGTGTTTGCATAATATCACTGCTTGCAATAACTCTTGTTTTGCTAATTATTCTTGCCCTGGTGAGGAAAATAAGATAAAGATTGAGGTTAAAATTAATGACATCTGATCATCCTAGTTTATTGTTTTGCTGAAGTTTCATGCAGCGCACAGGCTGTATTTGTCTAGAAAGGTCAGAATCCATTTTTGCCAAGATGATGTGGTTCTATTCATGAAGAAGAAAGAAACATTTAGCAGTTAGGTATCTGCCTGTTCCTAAAAATTCCCCTACACCCAAGAACTAAATGTTTTACAAACTTCTGGGTTTTTGATATATTTATGACCCTGAATTAATTCCTTGTGCTTTAATACTTTTTCCTATTACTTTGTTAGCTGAATTCTGCTTACACACAAGATGTTTTGTTACTAGGTTGTTTACACTGTGTGATTGAATGGACCAGTCTATTTTTCTTCCAAATGAAATTAGAAAAGAAGTTTGGCTTTGATAAAACCATAGTAGTATGGTTCTCTCATCCTGTTTAAAACTTAAAGGTGAAAACAGAAGTTAGTGTTGCTTGAATTTTGCTTTGGCTGATGTCATATTGGGGTTGTTTAGCCTGGAGAAGAGGAGGCTGAGAGGGCACCTCATTGCTCTCTCCAACTACCTGAAAGGAGGTTGTGGAGAGGAGGGAGCTGGGCTCTTCTCCCAAGTGACAGGGGACAGGACAAGAGGGNCCTATCTAATTTTACTGTCAGAAAGGTTTCATACAGAAAAAAAATCACGTATGGCTATTTATACCATTACTTTATATTCAAGGTTGTGTAGTGATGACTGTAACTATGAAGGCACATGCTTGTCAGTTTGCAATTGCTCACATTCAGGTATAGCACCTATTAGATGATATATTACACTGTTCATACGTAGAATTCATAATACTTAAGAAAATATAGGAGTTTTTTTCTTGGTGAGAAATACCTTCATCATTTTTCATGTTACCGTCTCAGAATTAGAACAAAAATGTTCAGATTGCAGTAGCAGTTATTAACTAACTTATTAAGACAAGAATGTTTATTATATTTTCTCATTTGAGGGAATATTTAATAATAAGAGAAATTGGAAATTGTTTCCACTTATGTCTTATTGCGTTCTAAACTTGCTCAGTGCTTTCCTGCACTGGCTCAGGACAATCCCAAGCACAGGCTGGGAGGAGGATAGAAAGTAGCCCTGCTGAGAAGGACTTGGGGGTGCTGGTTAATGAGAAGCTCAATGCAAACCAGCAATGTGCGCTTGCAGCCCAGAAATCCGAGCACATTCTGGGCTGTATCAGAAGCAGTGTGACCAACTGGTCAAGCGAGGTAATTCTGACAGAGTTTTAGGGCATCTGAGACTACTCACATGTTTTGTGAGAGTAAGTAAGTGTCACTCCAAGGGGCTTCGAAGTTTTCCATTTAAGTACCACTTAAAAATGGATGCAAGAAATTCCACGTGTCCTCTGAACTTACCATTTTTCTGTGCAGAATGTACTCACATTCTGGTATTCCTAACACCACAGACCTTTGAATAGACTGTGCCTAGTCTGTCCTACTCATTTAATTTGTTGAAGTGAAAGAAGGGCTTCATCAACTGGTAGGTAGGACAACTTCCTTAGAAACGGAAAACAGGTGAAAAGTTTTTACTTCCAGTCTACTCTTTCCCTAATTAAAAACAGAACTTTCAGATTATAGAGTCATAGCATGGTTTCAGTTTGAAAGGACCTCAAAGCCCATCGAGTTCCAATCCCTGCCCTGGGCAGAGACACCTCCCATTGGATCAGGTTACTCAAAGTTCCATCCAATCTGGCCTTGAACACCTCCAGGACTGATGTAGTCATGACTTCTCTGCGTATCCTGAGCCAGGGCCTCCCCACCCTCACAGGAAAACATTTCTTCCTAAGATCTCATCTCAATCTCCCCTCTTTCAGCTTAAAATCATTCCCTCTTTTCCTATCCCTGCACTCCCCTGAAGCCCCAGGGAGTCCCTCCCCCATGAGCCCCTCCCCAGCTTTCCTGAAGCCCCTTTCATTACTGGAAGATAAGTGGTGTATTTTCACATATCGTGTCTTAGAGTAAATAATCTATATGGGTCATAGGAAAGAGAAGTACTACAGCATTCTTTTTAGCTATAAGAACTCTTCTTGTATGAAAAGCAAGCTCTTTTGAGTCCAGTACCATGTTCATTAGACCTGAAACCAATTTACTGATTGAAAAAGCAAGATTTCCTTCAGCTTGGCCCAACTAATTTACTTTTTGTCCCTTTTGTTCAGCTATCAAACTAAAGAGTAATGTTCACTCAGCTCTGAAACACATTGCATTTTGACAGGGTCCAAAAAGTTTTCTTTCATATTTTTCTTCAGCTTGACTACAGTTTCTTGTTTTGCAACAGCTGGAAGTAATCACATTTTATGTTTTAGCTGGCTAAATGGTTATTGTTCAAGACGTCTCTAAAGGAAGTAAAATTTTAATGGAACAACCTCTAAACAAACCCCTGACATATGAATGCAGATAGGATTTAAGTTGTTCCCAGTCTTCCCACTTCACACAAGGAAGTAGGAAAAAATGGGCCTATCTCATTTCCGTGATCCAGTACAGTTTGATGCTCCCATTCCTTTGAACATTGTGAAGTGTTTTCGACACTCTTCCTCAAAATGGAAATTTATGCTATGTATTAGCCTACCAGGGCAGCATATAATCCAGGTCAAACTACGATATGGATCAAATACTTGATTTTGTATTGGGAACATAGGTCTTTTGCAGGAAGTCTTCAGTATATAAGTTAGAACTACAGCATAGAATCATAGAATTGCAGAATAATGGAATCCACACCCTGACATGGGCAGGGACACATCCCATTGGATCAGGTTGCTCAAAGCCTCATCCAACCTGGCCTTGAACACCTCCAGGAATGGGGCAGCCAGGAGTTTCCTGGGCAACCTGTGCCTGCATGTCACCACCCTCACAGGAAAATATTTTTTCTCAAGATCTCATCTATATCTCCCCTCTTTCAGTTTAAAACTGTCCTGCCTTGGTCCTCTCTCTGCACTCCATGATAAAGAACCCCTCCCCAGCTTTCCTGCAGCCTCTTTCAGTACTGGAGCTGCTCTAAGGTCTCCTTGGAACCTTCCCTTAACCCAGCTCTTTCAGTCTGTTTTCACATGGATGGTCTTTGAGCCCTCAGATCATCTTCATGGCCTCCTATAGACTCGCTCTAACTGATCCATGTTCTTCCTGTGCTGAGGGCTCCAGATCTGAATGCAGGACTTCAGATGAAATCTCATGAGAGCATAGCAGAGGGGCAGAATCCCCTCCCTCACCCTGCTGGTCCCACTGCTTTGGCTGCAGCCTGGGATACATTGGGCTTTCTGGGCTGCAAGCGCACATTATCAGGCCATGGTGAGCTTTTCAATGACTGCTCAGTCAGGCCATTCTTTTATCAAAAGGGTGATCTCAATTGTTGACATGGTTAATTTTCCAAAGGTAAAAGGGAACAGGAATTCTTATTATGCAATGAATTTCTGTAGGGCAGTATTCATTTTTCACTAGGCAATTGCTTAAACATGTTGATCACTTAATTTCCAAGGAAATAATCCTGCTTCTATTAAAGCCGCTGTCCAAGGATCTCAGCAACTTCACTAGGAGGCCACTATATAAAGTAGGATATAAAAGCGAGTCATTTACATCTTTCTCCTAATGAGATGAATCATGAGGAAAAAGCCAGGTTAATGTTCCAAGGAGCTTAATTAGAGTCAGGTGAGAGCTTGGAAAGGCAGCTAAGGTGATTTCAGGCAGTGCTTATATGAAAAGCCTTAATTAAGGAGACTTGATGGCCTTTTACTTAAGTCTCTTCAAGAGTGTATAGAGTAATGTTTAACTCCTGCAGAACTGGTGCAAAACATATTTGAAATTCTAACCTGTTTCTTTGTAAGGAAATCAAACCAGCATCTCTGTACCAGCTCCTGTGGCTCCAGTAGAGCAGCCTCCTTTCTCAAAGAAACTCCCAGAAATGCACAGAAAGGGCATAGAAGAAAATATAATTAAGTAGGAAATCAATACAAAGTTTACTGATAATTGAAACATTTGCAAAATTGCAAGTATCTCGGTAGAACTGTGGTGAAGAGTCGAATGGTACATTACAAAAGTATTTTATAGCTAAGACTGCTGTGATTTTTTTTTTGTTTTAATTTGCTTGCAAAACACAATCTCACATGGAATTCTTTTAGTCATCTTAAAAATCCACATAAGGTTTAAATTTATCACTGTAGTCAAGGGTTTTTTCCTTCCTTCCTCCCGCCCCTCCCTGAGAACAATAAGGTATATGAGGTATCTTAGCTGCGGGGTGCATATTTGGAGAAAGTGCTTCCTGCCGAGCTCTTCTGCCTTTCTTGTAAATTAACTGCAAAAAACACGGTCATGTTACAGTACGACATTTAGCTTTCTAATCTGTTTAATGCCATGGTTTGCACATGATGTTTTCAGATGTGCCTTTATGTTTTTGATACTAAAAAAACCCCACATTATAGTTGCAGTAGGGATTCTTTTCACAGACAGTATAACTTGTAACAAATTGCATATTTCAGAAGAAATATAACAAAAGACCCAACCTTTTATCTTGTTCATTAATCTAAAAATACAGCTTATGTCCTCTCTGTTTGTTGATATAATGGATAAGCACCATTTTGGATACACACACAAGCTGCATCTTTAGCAAGTGCATTCATGCATATTTTAATGACTTAAGAATGGAAAAGAAAAGTTGGCTTTTGAATGGTCTCAAGTAGTCATTTGGAGGTTTTTGTAATCAATAATTATGTAGTTTTATGTGTGTACCTGTGATTATCTATACACTCGTACAGTGCAACTCTTTTTTTTTTTCCAGGGTAAAAGTACTGTCTTGCATTTCAGCTGTATAGGCGCATAATTAAGTCATCATATTTGTCAGTTTCGCACTCATTCATATGAAAGACTTCATAAAGGGAAGGTAAATGGTTTATTGTGCTCCATCCTCTTCAACCCTCACCATTTCAGACTACTCTTACACAAGCATTCTTGAATAGAATTCATCAAGTTTCATCAGATTCAGCTGGTTTCATACAGCTTTATGCAACTAGTATTTCAGAACTAGTGCTAAAGATTTAGCACTAAAGGATATAAGGACGTTTTCCTGTAGACCTTCTTATCTTCTTTCCTCTTACTTAACAGAATTTCAAAATATAAATATACATAGTGGCGAAGAGTCTGAGGTGAAGAGGAGAGAAAGATAAAAGAACTGAAAGTCTTAAAAGTCATGGCAGCAAGCCTGATGGTATTCCAGAAGCACTTGGACAATGCCCTCAGATGCCCAATGTGAATGCTGGAGTTGTTCTGGACTCGTTCTGGACTCGACAATCCTTGTGGGTCCTTTGCCACTGAGGACATTCTATGATTCTGTGTATACAAAACAAAAGCTGAAGACAATTTGGTTGGGTTTTTTTTCAATTGTGATCTTCACCTTCATCCCTCCCCCACTATTTTGATCTATATCTTTAATCCTAACCTTGGAAAGTCTCATCTCTATAACTGAAAAGCCTGCTTCAGAGACTCTTACTGTAAGAAGGAAGCAAAATAATCCAGAAGAACACACAGAAGGATTCAATCCCAACCACATGCACTGAAAATGAGTTACGAAAATACTGTCACAATTGAAATATTTTTTCAGTGAGGAGAACTGAGTCTACTAGCTGGCAGTTCTGCTTTTGTATTCCTCCTCAGAACAAAAGATCACAGTTACTTTAGACACAAAACTTCTATGCACAACAAACCATCATCGTCTTGGCACATATTAATTAATCTGCCCAACAGTTGGACCTAATTGCATGTTGACCACTATATGATGGAATGATGAAGAGCTAGGACCTAAAATCCAAGGCTAGTTTGTCTACTTGAGGCTCTGTAAATTAATATGTGCAGCGTGAGAGGCATAGAATTTGTCAGAGATTTTCATTAAGTAAAGATGCGGACTGTTCGCCTTAATATCATGCATTGAACAAAACAGGTGTTTCTTTCAGATCAGCATGAATATTAGCAAAACTCTTCATCTTTCTGAGGAAAAAAAAAAATCTAAGGTAAGGCTTTCCAAAGCTTGCAAGAGTCTATCATTTTTGATAGGTTTTGACATTTGGGGAAGGTGCTTAATGACTGGAAAATTGCAAACTTCATGCCAGGGAAGAACAGGGCTGTGGGGAAATGTAGATTTGGCAGTCTCATAGATGTCTCTGGAAAGATAATCTAGAGAGGAATGCAAAGCCTTGCTGCTGGGACAGAACAAGCCCACTACAGCTCAGTCCTCACAAGGTGGATAACCTTCCAGGGAGAAGAACCAGGGGAGCAAGACAGATGTACAGCAAGGTGAACGTGAGTCACATGGTATTGCTGCAGCAGTGAAGACAACACACTTTCTCACAAGTTCATAGACAGGAGTTCTAGAGACAAGGTCATTCCTGTGTTCTCAGCAGCCTTGGGGAAGCAACTTGGATTCTGTACCTACTTTTGGGTCCATGTGAGTAAAAGTGGAAGGTCACTAAGACGTTTAGGGGGCTGAAGCATGTGGTGTATGAGAGGAGGTGAAGGGACTTGTGGTTGTTCAGCATAGGGAAGGGGATGCTGAGAGGAAGGATGTCTCATTGCAGTCCTTCAGGTAAACTTATGTACAGGGTAGGTTTGTTCAATGAATGTTTTTATTATTGTTATAAGAAGTATAACTTCTTGAGAGTTGAATGTTTGCATAACCACTGAGGTTTGCTGTTCTTGTGGCAGTATGAACACAGTATTAAACCAAAATAAAATCTTTAACTTTTTAAAATATTTCCCTTTAGTTTTTTTCTATTATTTCATCTACTGTGCATTCTTTCCATCCCTGTAAACTGCTTTTCTTATGTCTGGAGTATTCATCAACACAAACTTTCTGGGTTTTTTAACAATCTTCTCAAGGTAAGGATAGTATCTCCTTAATATGTAACTTCCACAATTGTAGTTTGAGTCAGTGAGGGACAATTCCTACCTGTCAGTTTAAATAGGAACCAATAAACTAAATTTAGAAGCATTAGACTGCATAAATTCTAGTTTAAAGAAAAGTAAAGCCATGGGCATGTAGCTGAGGTGCTGAGGCATTCCAAGACAGACACTTAGGCATTATTGACTTTCAGAGTCCTTTTCTGTGGCCTCCGGCAGCCCAGCCAGGTTTCAAGAACACCTTCACAGTGTCTCACCTAGAAGTATTGCTACATTAATTTGTCTTCTTGTATTTCAAAGAATTCTGAAAATGTAGCACTTGAAGGATGCTGGTTTTGAGAAAGAAAGAATTGTATTTTTCATTTTGATGACTTTTATCTGTCATGATGACAAATTGTGAAAGCAAAATAGACAATATAAATATATTAAACAAAATCTGAGCTGCTAGGGAAAGCACTACATGCACAAGCTCTGCTAAAACTCTGAGAGGAAAATTATTTCGATACAACTCCTTGTTGCAAGCCCAGAACCCTTCTAATGAGGAGAACTGCAACATTACAAGCTTGACATTCAAAGGAAAAGAATATATTGATGTTGAAATTAATTATTATTTATTAAGGTAATTAATTACTATTTGTGTGAGATACTGTGGATTAAAGCAAATCACTTGTAAAATGGTCATTGTTTTGCATATTTTTTATTTTTCTATCACTAAAGGATTTCTGACTACTACTCAGCTCCTAAAACACTACTTGGCCAAACTGTTTCTTTCACGGTCTCCCCAGATCAAGATATAAGTTATTCAGCTCTCACCTGACATAAAAACCCTGTTCTTTTTGTGGCTTCTCTGCATTTTGTCATGGCTGCGCCTTGCCTTGGCACTGCCCTTTTGGAAGGGCTTAGCCAAAGTACTGTTTGTGCCAGCGGCACAGCCTTATCTAGACTAATTTTGGATAACTGAAAGGTCATAGCCACAAAGAAACAGCAGGTACAATTACTGCCATAGTAGAAGGGCGCAACAAATGCATATGAATACCCAACAGAGTTCAATATTGTCTTTTGAAGCGGTGTACATAAAGTCCTGATCTTGGGAACAGAATGGAAAGCAATAATTAGGGCCTTTAATTTATCACTGAAATGTTAAAAGAAGTCTGACAGAGTAAACATCAGTTCTGACAAAAAGAGCAGGAGTCATGTGTTTATAGAAAAGATGGAGCCTTGCGGGGAGTTATTCTTCCGCTGCTGGGCAGAATTCCTATTGACAACTCCAGGAGATATTGTTATTGCCTCACTTCTTCTCTCAGACTTGGGGGAGAAATAAACACACACTTTAGGTGAGTGATTCTGGTAATTAACAGAGGACCTGAGCCTGCTAATAGAGCATTAGCAGAATACAATATTTTTTTTTCAGCAATTTCATTATTTATACTCTAAGAGGAGACATAATTGGCTGTGCTAATTTAATTCAGGTAGCTTTTCTTTTCCCTTCTTGATCTCCCGTTTCATATAGGGTTGTATAAAAGTACCCAAAGAAAAGGCAATGCCAGGATCCAAAACAAAATTATTGTGATATAGAGGTTCAAAACCTCAGAAATGAACAAATTTATGTTAGTAACACTTGTATGTATTTGTATATGTTTTCTCTTAAAAAAAAAAATCCCATCATGGTATTGTTTGAGTCAAAATAACCTCCTCTCTTTTATCAGCAGAGAAGTTCAGAGAATAATTTCATTTAGCAGCAGCTTTTGAAATGTTGCCATTTTTTTCCATTGAATACAATGTCTTTTGATTGGTTTTGCAAAACTAAAATTGCCAAAATGTCCATTTCCTGATTAAAGCTCGATTTTTCCTTTATTTCAAAAGACTTTTCATGTTTGATATCTGCAACAATGGGACATCCTATCTCCTTTCTAAAACTTCTCTTGGTTTTAAGTAGTAGCCCAGCTGTGCAAAGGTGAAGAATTGAATGCAGGTTTTTCCACACAGTGGGGACATTTCTACCTGTTACACAGAATTTTCTGAGATGACCATTCTGTATTCTGTCAACTTTATTGATCTTACTAAATGTTAAGTCAGATTTCTTAATTTCTTTACATATTACCTCAAATAACATTGAGGTAGCCAGTTGTAACTCTCTTTCCTTAACAAGGACTTGCTCTTGTCTCCTTGATCAGGACAGGCTGCAGTTTTGTCCTGTGTCTGTGGGTTTTCTTAATTTTTTTACCCGTCATAACAATTTGGCCCACATCAACACAAAAGACAGTCAGTGCTTGAGAGAGGTCCAGGGTATTGCCTGTAGAGGGGTTAAGACCTGATTTTGTCATACTAATACTGTTAAAGTCAGAGCTCAAATCATTACACAGTATTTCTTGAAAGTCACAACATTCCTATGAGTGCTCCGAGGAGCTAAACCAAAACTCCAGGGAAAACAAACTTCTAAAGTGATAGACTTACTGCTTTTACCAGCTGCTTTTTCCTAGTGTGCAGGGTTTTTTTAAATATATAAAAATATGAAGAAAAGTAATTTAAAATTTTCAAGAGGGTTGATCTTTATTTTTTTTCCCAGCAGTATGACTGAAAAATTGCTATAACAGTTCACCATTTTATTTAATTTGTTTTAGTAAGGGGGAAGAAGGAGCTGAAAGAAACTTTGAAGCTTAGGGTTTATTGAGGAAAATTTAAAGAGCAGTCAAAATTTGCTTAGAATTGCTTCTTGATGAATCCTTTTAAAGAAAATTATAGCTTTGATTTTATTAATATTGGGGTTTGTTTTAGTTTGTTTACAAACAAAAAGCCTTTTCTATAATGAATTTCAGAATAATATTTTCCCCCCACCTTTGTCTATTGAATCTTAGCTGAAATGACAGAATAATTGTAACGAATTAGTTAAGATTGATGTATCTAAAAATACAGAATTTCTAATTGTGAGAGAAGAATGGCTACTTATGATACTTACTGTGTCCCAGACACCTGAACTGGAGCTACACCAGCTGTCATTGAAGTTGAGTATTTGCTATGCTGAATGTGTCAGCAAAACTTTATAGCTTCCTTGTAGAGTTTAGACAATAAAAAGTCCCAGTAGTTAATGCAGAGAGGAGCACTTGCAGACTAGGTAAGCTCAATATGCAATTATGGATTTTAATGTGACCTAAGAGAAGATACCCACTGAGACCTGCCAGAACTGCAGTGTCGGACAAATGAAAGTGTTGTGATTTATAGATTTTGCAGACCTACGTATTCCAGGCTCGACGTAGAGGCTTTCTTGGGTGAAAAAGAAAAACCCAGCCACAAATTAAAGCATTTTTTAAAAACTGGGTCGTTGAAAGTGAAATGTAAAACAGCTGGGAGATTTGTGCGTTTTCTGAACTCGTGCCCTGTGGGATGGATTTGACTGCCAACTATATATTTGTTAATTGCTGCTTTTGTCATCCAAAGAGCTTCTCAGAGCTTGACACTTATATTGAACATCTAAATTAAATTCCCTCTTGATGATGTATATGCAAAGGTACCTCAGAACAGCTTTTTACGTTATCTCATGAACATTTTCCACTCCAAAGGTCTGTAGCAAGTTTTCTCCTTCTACCATTAATCTTTCTGCAGACAAGTTTATTGTCTATACAGATACTCATAATGTTTTACCAACTAACAAACCATTTTCCGAATTAATTTCTGTCATTATTGGAATGCAGTGATGGTTTATAAATCTGTCTGTTGTTGTAGAGGTAAGTCAATTTTTTATTCACTGAAAAATAGCAAGTAGAATTTTAACATGTATTTTGGATATCAATAATTTAACTTTCATGAAAGTTTCTATTTCAGCTGAACGAGATAATATTTTCTTTTAATATTTAATTGTGTTAGCTATGTAAAAGCTCACTAGATCTCTCTGGACTTCGCTTAATAAATTACAAATGTCCTAGAGTAATGAACTACAAACATGACCTAGCAGAGGTTGCCGGAGTCACAATGCCTGTTTCTTGCTCGTTCTGTTAACATGTGTTTATTACTGTATTTAAGGCTATGAGGTGAAGGTAAAAAACAGCTAAAGAAGGGTCCAGATTGAATTTCTGCCAGATACCTAAGCTTTACAACAGATAGAAATCTACATTTTGTATGAATGGCATAACTATCAAACTGTTTTCTTAAACATAAACACACTTGACCCTTGTGGCGCACTATTATTAGATACAGGCAGTGTGTGTGTGTGTGTGTGTGTGTGTGTAGGAGGAGCCTTGGCTGCAGCTGCAGGAGCCTCGCAGGATTTCACAGCAGTTCGGGGCAGTTGCTCACGGGGCCAGCTGGGAGCAGGGGTGGCTGGGGTAGCACCAATTCTGCTGCAGGGTGTAGCAGGGCTGGTGCCTTTGTCCTTGAGACCAGGTCACTGGAGAGAGGTTGGTGTCATACCAACCAGTGTCATAGGCACTGGCAGAGGCTGCCCAGGGAGGTGGTTGACTCGTCTTCCCTGGAGGGGTTTAAGGTGCGGGTGGATGAGGTGCTGAGGGACATGGGTTAGAGATTGGTGGGAATGGTTGGACTAGATGATCTGGTGGGTCTCTTCCAACCTGGTGATTCTATTATTCTATTCCACAAATATCTGTGTGACATGTCAGCAGGGCAAGCTCCAGCTAACAGTGGTCCAGTTCTGTGTCGCTCTGCACTTGGATAGAAAAGGCCTGGAGTGAGTGTTATCTACAGTTTATGATGACATCCTGAGCTTGAGTTACAACGCTGAGCGACCCAAGCACAAGTGAGATGTGTTGGTAGCCTTTATGAGAGGTGTGTCTCAGGCATTTTCCTGTGAAGGTGGGGAAGTCCTGGCCCAGGTTGCCCAGAGCAGTGGTAGCTGCCCCATCCCTGAAGGAGTTCAAGGCCAGGTTGGATGGGGCTTGGAGTGACCTGATGCAGTGGTAGGTGTCCCTGCCCACGGCAGAGGTGGAACCAGATGGGCTTTGAGGTCCCTTCCAACCCAACCATAACACGATTCTATGATTTGGTGAGCTGTCTGTCTCTAGGTATCAAACCTACAACGTGGGCATGTGATAATGGCTCACATTCCCTCTGGGCATGTATGTGATCTTACACCAGAAGGTAGCACAAATCCAAGCTTTCATCCTGGTATTCCTGTATTTCCCTCAATGCTCATCAAAATGGTTTTATGTCAAGCATTGACAAGTTTGGATTAAGAACTACTCTCAGGTTTATACTTAAATGTAATTCTTAAATCAATACAATCATTTGCATTTCTATTCTCAAGTATTAAATATGTATTTCAAAGAGGAGAAAAAATTGTTAAGGCAGACAATACAGTCTGCAGGCACAAACTCATTAAAAAGAGATGGAAACTTATACATTTTTTCTGTAAAAGTAACTCAAATATTAGAAATCATGAAAATATAAAGTACCAAAATGACCTTAACTTTTTTCCTCTTAGTGAGGTAGCCTCCTTTGCTCTTGCTTTGTAAGAGACTATTTTCAGATCAAAGATTTTATTAGTCTACAGCATGTGGATTACACACTATATAACTACTGTTTAAAACATAAGAAGATTATTGAACAGCGGTGCCATTAGAGTTGATTAATTTGTGTTTGGAATCTGCAGATAAATTGTGGTGTTTATTGTGTGAGTGAGACCACTATTGGCATTCAGAGAGCAAGATTCTGGTTTTGGGGAGGGATTATTTGATTTCCTGAAGGAATTTGGCAATTTCTGTACCATATAGCAAAAATAAGAACTGTTCCAAATGTAACAGAGCCATTAACTGAAATTAGCCATGTGAGGAAAGTCTGTAATCTTACTTCCACTGGGTGATGTCTTTATACACAGCCAGTGGCTTTGTCTTTTGGAAGGTTTGGGTTTTTTCCCTCTAGTGATATAGAATATTTTTTTTTCCCAGTTTATAATTTCTCATTAGTAATTCTGTAAGAGGTGGATTGTAACAGAGGCTTTACTGCTGGGACTCTAGATAATGAGGTCCTCCTCCTCACCCCTCTTCCACAGGTCCCCCTCAACACAGTCTCACACACACAAACACATTCTTGTACTGTCAGAGTTGAGCTACTGAGCCCTTGAGCTGTTTCGTTGTTGCTCAGATGTTGTTCCTTAAGAACAAAGACATCAAAGAACTCCCTTGCTCTGCAAAACAGCTAAGTATTTGCTGTCTGTCCGCAGCAGTTTCAGTATTTATACAGCATCCAGAGGTTTTGTCCAAGACGATTTTCGCCATAAGCTGCAATTAAGGTAGGAACTTGTCTTGCAGTTTCCTGCTGCTCATTCCAAAACAAATTGATGTCCCAGCAGTAAGTGTAATGATTACATGGCACCAAGGCCTTAAAAAAAACCAAGAACAACAACCCCCCTCTGCTGCCAAACAACAGTGAATAGAGACCAATTTCCTCCAGCTCTTAGTGTTTTGGAAACTACAAAGCAGGGTAACGTGTAGTTCCACTGTCTGTGAAGTAGTGACCTATTTTGGTTGATTGTTGGTCTACCAAAGTAGCTTTTCACTGAGATATCACTTGGGTCAGGGAGGCAGAAGAAGAGAAAACTGTTCCATAACAGAAGGTGAACCAGGATCTGAGGGTTGCGGAAAGCAGGCAGGAGCAGTGATGAGAAATAATCACACCCCTATGAAGACAGGCTGAAAGAGTTGGGGTTGTTCAGCCTGGAGAAGAGAAGGCTCTGGGGAAGTCTTATAGCAGCCTCCCAGCACAGAAAGGGGCTGCAGGAAAGCTGGGGAGGAACCCTTGATCATAGAGTGCAGGGATAGGGCAAGTGGGGAATAGTTTTAAGCTGAGAGAGGGGAGGTTGAGATTAATTATTAGGAAGAAATTATTTAGTATTACAACCCTGGTCCAGGTTGCCCAGAAAAGTGGTGGTTTTTCCATCCCTGGAGGTGTTCAATGTCAGGTTGGATGAAGCTTTCAGCAACCTGATCAAGTGGGAGGTGTCCCTGCCCATCACAGGGGTTGGAACTGGATGGGCTCTAGGGCTTTTTCCAACCCAAACCATTCTAAGACTCTATGATTATGCTTTTTCACACAAGTCTGATCAAAGATTACACCACAGCACTAAACCAGAGCTGGCTTTGGAAACAGGCAGCTGAAAATCCACTTGGTGAGACGTCATTGCAGAATCTCTGTGCTTTTTTCAGGGCCTGAGTAGCAATGACTGTGGACACTAATGAGGATTCAGTTGTACTTAATGGAATCTGATCGGAACATTTCTATGTAATTGACACTATTGGCTGTAGGTTTAGTCCTTTTCAAGCTTTTATAAAATAGCTGCCTTCTTGTATGACAGAAGGTAATTTAGTTTATTATTCTTCAGAAGTAAAAAAAAAATCCATTTCTTCAAAGTACTTAATTTAACCTTCAATTTCAAATTGGTTCTTTTTGAGTAATGGTTGCTGGAATATTGTGAAGAGTCAAAAGTAGTCTTTACTGCTCAGTAATAAATGCAATTGGTTTCCCTAAGACTTGGATTGGTATGGAAAATTTTCCAATCAAGTTTTTATAGTGATATGAATTCAGATTTTTCTAGAAAAATTACATTTGCTTGGAATTTACTTGAACCAGTCTGTCACAAAAAGATAGTTTCCAGTGAGCTGCTGTACTTTATCAAACAATGTGAGATTCTCCAATGGGACTTAAGGTGAAGACAGAGCATCTTGTATCCTGTTCAGTCCTTTTAACCTTTTTCTTTTTTCCTTTTAATTGGTACATTTTAGGACCTTAAGTCATCCTTGTCAAATGCATTTTGGTCATTCTTTAAAAAAAAAATTTGGAAATTATGCCAAAGGATCAATGATAATAATTCAGAAATTCTACTGTAATGCCTGTTCCTATAGCTCTCAGATACTATATGTATACACCCAATAACCTGGTAAACCTGGAGATTATAATACCTGGATTGGAATCCTAGTCCTCCTGTATTTGAAGATTCATTTAAGAGAACACTGAAATAAGGCTTAAGAATGTCTTTAGATGAGTAAAAGCACTACAAAGCAAAATAATTATGTTATCCATCAAAACTATACTGGGAAAAGTTTTGTTACTTTTCCTTATTTTCACTGTCATTCCAAATGACAAATTTTCTGTGAAATTTGTAGATTGCATCTTGAACAAACCAGAGAGAACTCTGAAGTCACAAATCAAATAAGTAGGAAAATCAATTCATTTAACTGAGGAAAATTGTATGAACAAGTAATCCTAATAGCATTTTTTTCTCACAAACTACCATCAACATATTGTATACTGACACAAAAATAGATTACAGTATCTCTAAAATTAAAAATGGATTTGTATGTATATATATTTCCCAAGACATTCTCATATTGTACAGCATTTGATCAATTCTCACCCTCTTTTATAACTATTGATGGAACAACAAATTATTCAGAAATAACTGATCAATGTTAGAATCAGTTCCTGGACTTCTTGTATTATCCATGGGTACGTTATTACTTTGTAATTTGTGATAGTATCTTCTTATTTATTGTTCTTCATGTTTGCCATGAAAAAAATGCAATGTCAATTATTTAGCCATATTTATATTTCAAACATACCAGGAAATTCTTTAAACACTATTATTCTCTAAAACTCTGCATAACCTTGCATAAATATATGCACTGTAGCAACACTGGTATCGCATCCTCTCTGTTCTCATCCATTTATTTTAGAGAAACTTCTTACTTTGTGATTTCAGTCACATATTGTAAAAACAAAAAGAAATACTCCAAATCATCTACATTAGAAGACAGGGGACAAACAATTAGTCTGACAGAAAATGTCTTTTCCTTCTCTCATTTGGTTGGTGGGAAGATAGTCGGGCAAAGTCCCTGGTGACTGGAAAAAAGGTAAACATTGCACTCATTTTTTAAAAGGAGTAGAAAGGAGGACCCCAGGAATTACTGGCTGGTCAGCTTCACCTCTGAGCTGGGGAAGGTCGTGGAACTGATCCTCCTTGAAGCTACACTGAGGCACGTGGAGGACAGAGGTGATTTGAGACAGCCAGTATGGCTTTACCAAAGACAAATCCTGACTGACCAAACTAGTGGCCCCTATGCTAGAGTGACTACCATCCGTGGACAAGGGATGAGCTAAGGGTGTAATCTATCTGGGCTACTGTAAGGTCTTTGACACAGTCCCTCCTCATCAGCAGAAGAGATTTGGGAATTCTCTCTAAATTGAAGAGATATGGATTTGATTGGAGGGCTGTTTGGTGGAGGAGAAACTGGTTGGATGGTGGCATCCAGAGGGTAGTGGTCAATGGCTCAATGTCCCAGTGGAGATCAGTGACAAGAGGTATCCCTCAGGGGTTCATACTGGGACCAGTGCTGTTTAATATCATCAGTGACATAGTGGGATCGAGTGTGCCCTCAGTACGTGTGCAAAAGATATCAAGCTGATTGGAGTGGTTGGTGTACCCAAAGGATGAGATGTCATCCAGAGCAAGCTGGGTAAGCTTGAGAAGTGGGCTTGTGTGAACCTCATGAGGTTCAGCAAGGCCTAGTTCAAAGTCCTGCACCTGGGCCAGGTGATCATTGAGATCAGTATGGGCTGGGGGATGAAAGGTTTGAAAACAGCAGCCCTTCCTGACAAGAAGTATTTGGGTGTGCTGGTGGATGTAGAGATGGGCATGAGCTGACAATGTGCACCTGAAACCCAGAAGACCAACTGTATCCTGGTCTACATTAAAAGGAGTGTGATCAGCAGTTTGAGGAAGGGGTTTCTGCCCCCATTCTGGTGAGACCCCACCTGGAGCCTTGCATTCAGTTCTGGACTCCTTGTCATAGGAAGGCCATGGATCTGTTAGGGTGGGTTTAGAGGAGGCTACAAAGATGATCTGAGGGCTGGAGCATCTCTCCTGTGACGATGGGCTGGGAGAGTTTGGGTTGTTCAACTCGGAGAAGAGAAGGCTCTTGGGGAGACCTTGTTGTGGCCTTTCAGGGGGCTTATGAGAAAGATGGGGGCAAACCTTTTAGCAGGGTTTGTTGCAACAAGACAACGAGTAAGGGTTTTACACTAAAAGAGGGTAGATATAGACTGGATAGAAGGAAGAAATTTCCAGCAATGAGGGTGGTGAGGCACTGGCACAGGTTGCCCAGAGAAGTCATGGCTACCCTATGCCTGGAAACATTCAAGGTCAGGTTGGATGGGGCTCTGAGCAACCTAATCTGGTTGAAGAGGTCCCTACTCAGTGTAGGGGAGTTGGACTGAATGGCCTCTAAATGCCCCTTCAGCCCAAACTCTTCTGTGATTTGACATATTTATTCTGTTCCATTTAGGTTACTAATATAGTAGTGCAGGGATAAATGTAAGGGTTGTGTAAAAACATAATAATAATGCTACCTTTTAGGGGGAAAGTGGGTTATAGTATTTATTTACATAGTGCCTTCAAAATAAGGCAAGTGCATTTATGTGATATAAAATCACCAGCTGTTTGTGGGGAAACCCTGCAACAGGTGCATTGAACAGATTTTTTCAAAATTAACATCTACAACTGAAGCCCTTTCGTTATAATGTCTATTTTTAAATAGACTATGGCTTAACATAGCACTTTCCGAATTAAAGTTTTTAGAACTGGAGCATGTCATTATACATATTCATCCATTCGTGCTCAAAGTAGGATTTTCCTGGAACGTAATTAATTGTTGGCAGAAGAGATTTGGGAATTAATATTTTTGTAGTTTGTTTCCAGTTTTAGGCTTAATACTTTGTGATCTAAAAAATCTGTATTTGATGAAATTAAGGTATAAAGGCTAGACAGGCTTAAATTTTTTTTATTCCTTGCCTTCTAAAGGCTAACTTCCCAGGTAAGGATGTTTTTATTACTATTCCTTCCTACCTTGCCCCAAGGTATATCATGTCCCAAAGCTGGTACAGTTCACAGCTGTTCCGATCCTCCTAAATTAACAAATTAACGATCCTTCTCTTTCCGTGTAACACAGTGGTACTTTAAACTCTGGCCTTTTCAAATTAGGAATAGCGGTCTAAGTTGTGCAGGTGTCGATTCAAGAAACTTGGAGTGGTTTTGGAAATTCTACTTTTCATGTGGGAAACACAGCCCTGATTACCATGTGAGAAGAAAGTTAAGGTTAAAGAGAAATGCAGAGAGTTCAGAAGCGCTGGAATTAAATGTATCTGAAAAACTCTTTTAATGTAATTCCATTAATGTAAAGCTGAATGTTTGGGTTAAAGTTTTCTCTGCTTTCAAAGCGGAAATTCTCTCACATGCAACCTTACCAAGCACTATCTGATTCAGCACTGACGTTTGCCCCTGAAGCAGTGGATACGATAATGAAGAGCCTGTGAGCAATGGTGGGTTATAATCAAACATGGGGCGGCCACTTGGCATGTCAAAGTCCTCTGCACAGATGGGTTTGTAGCCATTTACTGGCTGCAGAGGTGTACAGAGTCCTTGGTAGCTGACGTTATGAGGAGTCATTAGATGTGCATGCTTAGTAGTTACAGAACATATAAAATCTACTTCTAAATCCCAGTTTCTGAAAATCTACCCTTGCAGTCAAAGATCTGCTTACCTGTATACATCAGCTGGTGAGACATAGGATTGAAGACTTAAGTAGCAAATAAGTCCTTGCAGATGCCTATAAGATACTAAAAGCCATGTATTTTACTTAATTCAGTGACTAGACATTAGATCTAAGCTCCATGGTTGGAAAATGTCACCGGTCCCATGGCTTATGTGAAGCATGAGGAAGCTCTCAATACTCAAATGCATTCTGTTAAATGTGTTCAAATAGTGGCTTATGTAGAGACAACTTCCTATCACATTTCAGAGCAAAACTCATCTATTTAAGCACAAGAAGCACTTGGAGAGAGGGACAATGGAAAACTACCGTGAGTTCCTCAGAGCTGGCTGAGAATTTTGACACAGGTTTGTGAATACATCTACACTTACATGTAGGTCTATATAAAGTGCACAAATGACAGTTTTCTTTGCAGTGGGCTGCACATTTCTGAAATGTTTTCCCATCAGCCTTCCAGAATGTCCTATTTAGCTTGTACCTCATGACAGTACATTAAGACATTTAATGAAGACACCTTTGCACCTGTGGTAATTATTTTAATTTCTGGCTCGTTGGTTTGGGGTTTTTTTGTGGATAAAACAGTAATAGTTATTTGTCTTCTGAACCCTTTTTTTCCAAGGAAAATGTTAAAACTGTCTGTTTAGCATAATCTTTTTTTTCCAATTGAAAAAAAAAATATTATTCAGCTATAAATGTTCCAGAATGACAATCTCTCAGTTCTCTCTCTCCCAGTAAAAGCAGATGTGATGTCAGATAGCCAAACATGACATGCATTTAGACCATGTCTTAAAGAAAAGACTGAGCAGAATTTCACAGAACAAACAGCTTGATACTAAGATTAAGTTCTGGGTTGAACCGATGTTCAATGTATTATGTGGAAAGGCAGCTAAACAGTGAACAAATCTATTTAGGTGGTTCTTGTTCGGCAAACCATATCAAGAGATCTTAACCAAGCTGAAGAGAGCAGCGTGACAGATTAACTCTGATGTTAGCAAATGAATCATTACAAACTTTGTGAAAGTTCCTTGTCGATATGCAGCCATGGATACCAGAGTATTTAACAAATGCAAGAGGTGGAGATACTGAAGCTACTGGTAAAAGTCCAACACAAGAACTACGTCGGTACATCTCAGGTTTGATGTCACAGTATTGATAAAATCTAGTTTCAGTATCTGCTTAAGGTTAAGAAAGGTCTTTTCTTATTTCTGTCAAGTCAAACAGAAGAAACATTTTTTATAAATACCTCTTATATCCGCTTAAACTGCTCTGAGAGGAAACAAACTCTTTCATATATGTTCTTATTAGGTCTCTGAAATGACAGCTGTTCTCACAACAGCCAAATAAAGTGCACATTATGTTGTCATGTCATGTTCTTCAAGTGAATAGTAGCAATCATCTTCAAGGATGTGCCAGTATAATTATATTTCTATTTTTAATCCATTTTAAATACATGATCCAATTTACATTTGTCTATAGATATGTACATTTACATTCTATACGCAGCTATCACTAGGGCTAACTATAGTGCTGCAGGAATTGTACTGTATAAATGCTGAACTAATTAAATCTCTAAGAACCTAAGTGTTATAGTTGCAATATTCCTTGTAGTATATGGGATCTTCACAAACAGAAGAAAACTCTTTTCTGTTTTCATGAGATATTTAAAAGCTAAGAGTCTCTAAAATTCCTATGTGAAACTCTTACACATTCTGCATCTGCATGTGCTGTGATAAGAAACCTCAGCTAAGTGCAAGTGCATTTTCCCTCATATTTGGAAGAAGAGAGGCAATGATACAGTCGATGGAGTTTCTGTGCAGTTTTCAGAAGAAGCTGCACTTCGAACATGAAAGCACTATTCAGTATCAAAAAGAGTTAACGAACACTACAAAAAGGGAATAAATTGAACAAATGTTGGCAGTGAGCTGAAATCTCAGAATGATGCACCCTTAGTTGTTTTTTCTCCAGCTGTGGACTTTATGCAGATTATGAAACTAGTTCATTGTTTTAAACAGGTCTGCTTTCTGCTGCCTTTCAAATTGCTGATCTCTAGTGTAAAACAATAACCTCAGGTTTGTGACATTTCCCAGTATAGCCACTGATGTCAGCTATCTTGTTGCTAATTTTACCATTTAGTAGGAAAGTAATGATGAAAGCTTTTTTAGATACTTATAACAATGTAATATACATGAAAAAGAAATACATTTTCCCTCACCAGTCTTTCCCCAGTTAATAAAGTAGAAACATTCTGCTCTGAGGTATTCAAGAAGGTAAACTGTGCCCAGATTTGTTGGCATTTTAAATATATACATATGTGTGTCTATTGCAAGGTTCTTTACAGCTGCAGCGATGAATATTCTGGCATGCAGAGCCTTCATCCCTGCCCACTGTAGATTCAGGCCTTCATTAAGGAACTTACCACATAATGAAACTACATTATGGATGTTAAGTAACATAGGATTTTCTCACAAGGTGTCACTGGGAAAAAAAAAAAATAGTTTGTTTCCCTTCTTATTGCCTCTAGAAACCAATTCTGCTTTGATTAACCTCATGCTCAAGATTTCTAAATGCACCTAAATGTATACTATGCCAAACTATTCTATGATTCTATGAAATGTTCTTCCTGACAGACTTGACAAAATAGCATTAGCATTTCACAGCCAGAGCCTCAGAGGATCAGGAGAAAAACAACAGTAACGTTACTTTCTGTGTGGGTCTCACAGCCGTTGTCTTTCAGTGCGGTTCTGCTGTAGTGACCTGGGATGGAACATGGCTTTAGGATGTGCTTAATCGAAACAATAGCTCCATCAGATACAACAACAATTACATCTTTTACTTCAGAGCATAGAGAGATGATGGAATTTTTTATTTGTTGTTTTACAGACCACTATCTAAATGCTGTGAAATACGCAATAGTCAGGTCATGAAGGAAGAAGCTTTTTGGTTACTTCGTCGTTGCTACTGTGTCTGAGGTTACGTGGATCTCACTGGAGGGAGGTAATGTTGTTCTTTCCTGGTGAGAACAGCATGCTCAGTGGAAGAAATGTCTGGAGTGAAGGCAGAGGACATGAGAGGGTAAACAGTGGTGGTGGCTGAAAAGGAGTTTGATACAGAACCAGGCCTTGGACACAGGGAAAGAAATTTCTTAAGAGCTGGTAAGGAAACGTGGAGTTTGTTGCAGCCCAGGAAGCCACCGAATGGCTTAACTGAGAAAAGGAAAGAACCTGACTTTCAGGAGCTTTGTAGAAAAGGAAGAACTGTAGAAGTCTGTTCTTTTCTTTTATTGGTCACTCAACTAAAGACAAAAGCTGAGAACTGAAGCCCACTAAAACTACTGCAGTATTCTTTTTCTAAATTCCTCAACTGCCAGGTGAAACAAAATCTAGGTGTTGTAGTCTTTCGGTATACTTAATGCTCAGAAAATATTTATGGTGGAAGGACAGTGTTTACAATCACTAACACTTGAATGCTGGCAATGCGGTGAGTGTGATTAATTCATAGAAAATGCATTTTGAAGTGAGATAAGTGCTTTAGAGAGAGTCAGTTAGGACAGCTTTGAGTATAAAGTCAGATTTGGTTTAAAGACTGTGGAAGAAGAAATCCTTTTTTTGCCACTCAACCAAAGACAAACCTGACTGAAAAGAGACCTCTTTCTCTAAGTATTGTTCAAGGTAACTTCATGGGTTATTTTACTTAAATATAAGTTAAGGTTGTGGTATAGGATTTGGAGAGCAAACTGCTTTTTGAAAAGCTTCTGTGTTCTCTATAAGAGGAAAAGCTGTTAACCCAGAGGGTGGAGAAGCACTGGAGCATCTCCCCAGGGAAGCAGTCACAGCACCAAGACTGACAATATTCCAGATGCATTTCACCAGTACGCTCAGACACATGGTTTGAATGTTGGGGTGTTCCTATGCAGGGACAGAAGCTGGACTCAATAATCCTGGGTGGGTACCTTCCATCTCAGTACATTCTATGATTGTATGAACTTGTTCTACCTGATATGGAGAAGAAAACAGACCTTCCTCTTTGTTCTGTGCACTGAAATGAGTTTGGAATTCCAGTTTTTTTTTTCTCACAGAGCTAATAGACTAACATGACTTGTTTTGCAATATATAAAATATCTTGCAGCACTGAATTTTGCAGACTGTACTCTATCAATGCTTCCTCTAAATTCCTAGTTAACATAACTAAACTGAAATAGTTCCCAGATTGATGAATCAACAAGTATTAATTAAAGCCTACTTAAACTTCCAGCTGGGTATTCATCTTCATACAGATTCACTTGTTTCAGTTTTTAACATAATTCTGCCACAGTTTAAATCCAGAATATTTATGAAAGCAACATCGACCAACTGAACTGAAAAGGTATATCTATATTGGACAAAGTTATGCTTAGACCAAAATTTACAGTATATACTGTAATGGGGCAAGTGGCAAGGTCAGTAGGAAATCAGTCCAAAAGAAGTATAAAAAAATAGAAGAGAAAGTGCAGCAGGTGATGAATAGAACAGCAAATGACAGCAGAAAAATAGGCAGCGGCATTAAACTGTGTCTTTATGCTTTGTGATAAAGCAATATCACTACAAGTATTATGTTATTAGCGTGGGATAGAATTTATTTAGATATTCAGGGCCTCCTGCACTGAAAATGTGAGTCCAGTAACTGTAAATCTGTGTTTTACAGTAAGTTTCATGAAGAACTAACAAGGTGGGGAGGATTAAGTAATACAGCATAAAGAGAAGGAACAGATGAAAAAACGTAATGCAGATGATTTTTTAGAGAGAGCTGAAAAATCACTGTAATCTCAATTAGAGAGCGTAATACAGCTGCTATAGAGGACTGGAAAACACTAGGGAAATTTAGTTCAAGTACATTTTGCTCCAGTAAAGAAATAGTAGTGATTCATTATATTAATTCCTTTGACATATTAGGATGTTTAGGGTTTAGGAAGTGAGATTCAACATGTCTAGATATCACCATGAGTGTTGTTGGGGTAACCTGTTCAGGTCTGCCACCGTGTTTAGTGGCTGGATCCCAAAGATCATGGAGATGGTAACGGGCATTGATCAGTCCTCATATGCTTACAGTACAGTATCCATGGCAGAGGAGCATTTCATCTTCACTAGCATCTTTGGGGCTATTAAAATACAGATAACAAAAAATCTTTAACTACAGAAATGTGATAAAATGCAACTTCGCATTGGAATTGCAAGGATTGTAGACGGACATGTTAAAATCATTAAGTGATAAAAATGCAAAACATGTTAAATTACCAAGGCTTATTAAAAAATACTTAGATGCAAAAACATTCTTAAATACAGATTTTAAACTGGAAAATGTTGTCAGATGGCTTTAAATTACACAACATTTTCAAAAGTAGGACAGTGAGATGTTTACACAAACACTGTGGTAGACAACACTCAGCTTTTTTAATTACCTTCAGAGATATTCCCTATTATGATAATTAAAATTTTAATCTGATTACTAAAATTTTAATTTATACCTTTACTATCTCAGCATATTGTCTTGATTAATTTGTTTAATTAATTTAGATTACATAATATATATTACAGTCCACACACACTGTTATAATTACACTTATGACTACATTTTCTCTGTTATTTTAGAAAAGGAAATGAGAGATGACTTATTGAAAACTTTGAGATGCTTCTACCAGACTGTTCTGCTCAGTCTCATCAAAACTTATTCTAAAAAATATATACAAAAGTATCATTGCTGATCTGTAGTTACTGTTGTGATTAACTTCTGAGTAACTGGCTTCTTTTGCATAGAAGCCATGTCTTTGTTCTTTAAGACTAATGCTCCTCAGTGGTTTTAGTTCTGTGCCAAACAGAAGAGTTTTCTTCTTACAGGGATGTGCATCAACAAAAGGAATTCTGGTAACTGACTTTACTCTATTTTCCTAAATAATCATAGAATCACAGAATCATTTAGGTTGGGAAAGATCTTTAAGAACAGTAAAGAGTTAAGAACATGAAGTACATCAACAAGAATTAAGAACATTAAGAAAGAATTAAGATCTTTAAGAACATTAAAGAGTTTGAGTCCAACTCTTAAACTAACACTGCCAAGTTCGGCACTAAACCATGTCCTGAACTGCCAAATCCACATGTCTTTTAAATACCTTCAGGGACGGTGACTCTACCACTTCCCTGCACAGCCTGTTCCAATGTTTGACAACCCTTTCTGTGAAGGAACTTCTCCTAACGTTCAGTCTAAACCTCCCCTGGCACAACTTGAGGCCATTTCCTCTCCTCCTATCACTTTTTACCAGGGAGAAGAGACCAGCACCCACCTCACCACTACCTCTTTTCAGGCAGTTGTAGAAAGTGATGAGGTCTCCCCTCAGCCTCCTTTTCTCCAGACTGAACAGCCACAGGTCCTTCAACCACTCCCCTAATCCCTATGCCCCAGACCCTTCCCCAGCTCTGTTACCCTTCTCTGGATGTACTCCAGCCACTCAGTGTCTTTTCTGTAGTGAGGGACCCCAAGCTGTGCCCAGGATTCGAGGTGCAGCCTCACCAATGTCAAATAAAGGGGGATGGTCCCTTCCCTGCTCCTGCTGGCCACATGATTTCCGAAGGCAGGATGTCATTAGCCATCTGGGCCACTGCTGGCTCATGTTCATCCAGCTATTGACCAGTGCTCCCAGGTCCTTTTCTGCTGGGAAACTTTCCAGACACACTTCCCTAAGCTTGTAGACTCATTGTCACCCAAGTGTAGGACTTGATGCTTCGTGTTGTTGAACCCATACAATTGCTCTTTGTCCATCAATCCAGCCTGTCCACATGCCTCTGTGGAGCCTTTGCCTTGCTTGTCTCAGGATTTTTGGAACTGTATCATTGAATGGAGTGTCATCAAAATTGAAAAATATTCTTAATAAACCTTTAGCTCTTTCTAAATGGAATTCCACTTCAAAGTAGATCAACGTCCTTATTCACGGGTTTTTTGATTCATACTAATATAATTATGTTAATTTAAATGTTGACTAAAATAAACTATTCCTGTAACTAAAACACAGTTAGTTAGTCATGGAAAAAAAAATTACACAGGCATCATAAAAATTAGTGTGGGGTTTGATTTCTTAAATGATTAAGTAATTTAATAAGTTTAATTCCCAAGACAAAAGAACACGAAGTGTTAAGTAACTACTCATGCAGCTCAATTTGAATTGCGAATTCCGAATATTCTCAGTGAAGAAATTTGAGTCAATGATAAGAAGTTATGTCTACAATAGGTTCATCACACAATCAATAAAATGCTTCAGTAAAGGTCTGGAATATGTCTACATGCGTAATAACAAAAAAGCTACCTTTGAATACGTATTTTCCATTAATTAAATTAATTTCCATTGGTCTAAATATGCTTGTGAACTGTTTGAGCAGAAATATTTAAAAATCATTAGCCTACAGGTGCTAGAAGTGGCTATTTTTGATCAGCCAAATCTGGATGTTCTTTATTGAAGTAATTTGATCCATACTTATATATATCTCAACTTCTGTATTATATTCTGTTGTCTGAGCTATGTGCTGAGAGAAAAGAGCAAAAGGATAGATAAACATGCCAATAAAAGGAGACAAGTAAACTATTATCTGTTCCTTTGCCTGTTTGTACTGAATAATCTAGGAATTAGTATTCCAGGCTTGTGACTCTACCTCTTGGCTCTTAGACTTTTAAATGCAGTTGCTAATAATCTCTCTGCATTCATGCATGCTGACAGATATGCCACAACACTTTAATCAGCATTGGCTACAAGGCTAATAAAGGTTAGTAATAAAATAAAATTCTGTAGGGGCTCCTTCTTTACAGGCAATATCGAGCCCTATGAACTTTTAATGCCTACTCTGTCTATTTAGATAGTTATGGCTCAAAGCTGTATTAAAAATAGCAAGGAATGCTTATTTTGAAGTGTTTGGAAATATTGCAAATTACACTGTAGCATTGGCTTATTCCAAACTAATTTTATCCCTTACTGACCTTTGCAGAAACACTTCTCTTTCATTTGGCAGCTTCATTTCCCTTCTTTCCTTCTGTCTTATTCCCCTGTCCTTTTACCTGTGGTTTATTTAGTCATCTGGAATTGGTGTGATGAGACTGCTGCTTTTTAACTGTGTAGCTGATAGGTTTGTTGTGTTCACCCAAAAGCAAATACCTATTTCTCATTCCATTTCCATTGCAGCTTCATTTTCATCTCAATATTGTATTCCTCAGGAGTTGCACAATAGATTTCTTTTGAGGAAAGCTATGAATGTATTTACTCTTTGCTTTACCTCTCTACAGGGTACTGTGGGTTTTCATCTCCTTTATTTCCCTGTGCATTTTATTAAAAATCCCAAATTCATTAGGAAGATCAAAATAAATTCAATGAGTCAAGAAATATAAGTGTATACCTGCATTTGCAATAAAGTTCTTCTATTAGCATTATTTATTAAAAACAGATAGAATATAGTACAATTTCAGTGCAAAAATTAGTAAGATAAAATTTTCTTACAGTGAAAGATGGATATGTGTGGTATTCTTTAGGATCACCAAGCTTCTGTTGGATCTAATTCTACCCTTTTAGTTGATATAAGTTTCCAGACTTCATAGTGGAAATTGCATCTTTTTACAGTCTTGAGGAAAAAAAGTGAACCTGCAGTAGTCTTGACATAATGAGCGCATTTAACTATGGAACCGCTATTTCTTTTCAACCCACATAAAATAAAATACCCAGACATTGATCTGTACCATCCTGTTGTTTCATCTCAGAGTCTCCACTCACAAGACCAGGAGATATTGGATTCCTGTTTCCAGACTCCCATCCTAATCCAGAAGTCGATGGGCCTGCCAGACTCCCATAAATCTGTGGCAAAAACAGTCTGGCATTGATATGCCCATTGCAGCTGCTGTTTTTTAGGTAGTTTGTGAGTTTATAGAGCATCTGCTTCATTCATCTATAATGACATTATAATTGTATTTTCAATGCAATTCCTTCCAGTTATTCCAGAGGCATTGACAGGACAGTTTGACCCAGTGTTCCTCAAAAAGAACCTTATAATCCTGTAGAATATTGTTCTGTTGTGCTCTAGGCATCTCCAGTTTCCATTGATGAGCTGTGTGCATTGCCAGAGTACCAGCTATATTGAATACCAATGTGTTTTTGAAGGTCCTCCTTTGCCAGTAGCCTGGACTGTACTCAGAGATGTGATTTAAGGACCGCAGGCTCATAGAGGTTCTCCTTCCAACATCCACAGCTTGACTGGATCAACCTTTATTCTCAGTGATATCACTTAAGGTTCCTAGGAAACTGAATGATCGCAGAGGACAAATAGATCTGTAGAAAGCCTACTCTCACATTCAAGAATCAGTGTTTGGATAATCTAGAAATAGTTGAATTAATGTCCTGTTCCTGCTCATTGTGTGATGGTAAGGGGCTCAGAATTATCCCAAGAGCAAAGAAACAAAGAAGGGAAAGTCATAGAATCATAGATCAACCAGGTTGGAAGAGACCCACCGGATCATCAAGTCCAACCACTCCCATCAAACACTAAACCATATCCCTTAGCACCTTATCCACCTATGCCTTAAACACCTCCAGGGAAGGTGACTCAATCACCTCTTCAAGACCTCTGATACACGTTGGGGAAGGCTTCACAGCTTACTGCAAGATGCTCCTCAAACTCGGGTGCAGAAAGAACTTTATACCTACCTGAAAGGTCTACCAAATCCTCTCCTGTCTTCTCTTTCTGATGGGATCCATCTTCCCTTATAGTGACACAAAACATATTGCACTGGAAAGTTGCTTCGTTGAAGCCTTCTTCAGACTATTCTACTAGATCCTGAGGTTTTACCCTCGGTATTTCAGTCAAAGCATTCTCGCCATGTCCCAGAGATGCTATCAGTAGCCACCAGAGTCCCAGAGCATCCTTGTACTGACCGTACTGCAGGGTTACTTGCCCTGCCTTTAAAGCCAGAGACACTTGTGGATCTGCCACACTAATAACTATTAAATAGTTGTAGGAATGTCAGCAATGTAAGCTGAGAGGTAAGGCATTACATAAAATTAAAACTAAAATAGCAATAAACAACACAAAACAAGGAAATGTCTTCCTGTTTGGTTGTTTATGGGTTTTTTTGTTTTTATTTTAATGTGGGATCTATAGCTTTATATTACTGCATCCAGATTAATTTTCAATGCCTTAGCCGTGGTGCTCACCTACAGGCCAGAGATAATGGGTTATCGCATCTAAGCAATAAATCTCAAAATTCTAAACCCGAAACAGGACTAGCAAGCCACAAACCAAATGCTTATGTTGAAATATGTCATCGAGTTGCTTTAAGGAGTAAATCTATGATCTATTCAAGGACTTCTACGAGAAAAACAAGACCAAATTTGTTGATTACAGCATTTGTTCAGACTTTGTTTGTCCAAGTTAAGTACTAATTCTCTTCCTTTCATTTAAGATTAAGAAAAAAAATTGTATTAAATGAATTTCTGTGTGGAGGACCAACAAAGTGACTGTTCTACTTATGTCTTATTTTCAGGGCTAAAGAAGGATTTAAATGATGCCTAAGTATTTGTGAAAGTCATTAGCAAAGGTATGAGGCTTTTTCCAGCCCAATAATGCAAGGAAAAATGGTTATTTTCATTTCCAAGTATTATAAATGTTTAAAGATGTTTCTAGAAGGACTACTTGCAGATGCAAGGTTATATCCTTTTTTCCTTTCTAAGTGCTTGGGTTTTTTCTAACAGCTTTTACACTTTGTTCATAAAAGAAAATCACATACCGTCAGTTATCCTTACAGAGAAAGCCTTATGTTTTGTAATAATATACTCAATTTACTGTACTATTTTTGCAATTCTGCCAGTGTTTAAGACTTCACTATTCATCACAAAGTCAAATCCAATTTTTTCACTGCTTGATTTCTTCACTAGCACTACAATTAACGTGTCCTTAGTCCTATTCTTATATGTCTTCCTTTTTATCAACATCTGGCAAGCCTATAGTTTGTGTGGTGCTATAGTTCTGCAGGCATTTACAGAAGTATTTTAAGCATATCTAGGTGACAACTGTGGATAGAGAAATAAAGTAATTCTTTACAGCAGTATTTTCCTTTTGTTCTTATGTGAGTTCAACACTGTTCTTTCAACTGAGCAATCTGCACTGCTTGTTTGGCATCAGCATCCCCAGTTAGAACTCCAGTTTCACCATCTACTAGTGCAAACCTGATGTGCTGTTCAAGACTTATACTTGGTTCTCTTTTGAAGTGGTCTGCAAGTTTTACAATGTAAATGCAAAACTGGATAATTTCTATCCTGTAATATTGTATCTGTTGAATAACAGAGCTAGTGTTTTTCTGTGCTTGTCTTATAAAAGCGTTTTCACCTTGGGGTTGCCAATGATTTTGTATTCAGGATTCGATAGCATAATTCCCAACAAACTTTAACATTAACATTTAGTCGCAGTTAAACCACGTCTACACCTTATGTGCAAAAAGGGTAAAGCACTGGTTCAGATATGGACTGATTTACATATTCTTTTGTGATGTTTAGGATATATTCATGACACATCAGTACCAGAGCTCCCATGTGAATTCAGATTTCTGGTTTGCAATGAGTTCACATAGAGCTCTCTGCAATTGTTCTCTATTCCCAACTGGCTGTGCCCACTCAGGCAGGTCAATAACTTTTTTGTACCTCAAATACCCTCTGAAATCACAGAATCATAGAATGGTTCAGGTTGGAAGGGATCTTAAAACCCATCTAGTTCCACCCTTGGGCAGGGACACCTCCCACTGGATCAGGGGCTCCAAGTCCCATACAACCTGCCCTTAAACACCTCCAGGGATGGGGCAGCCACCCCTGCTCTGAGCAACCTGGGCCAGGGCCTCCCCACCCTCATTGTGAAGAATTTCTTCCTAATATCTAATCTCAATGTACCCCCCCTCTGATTTAAAGCCAATTCCCCTCATCCTAGAACTACAGGCCCTTGTAAAGAGTCCCTCCCCAGCTTTCTTGTATGCCCCTTTCAGTACTGGAAGGCCATGATAAGGTGTTTCTTAAATAGTCTTCTATTTTCTCTGTATTTCAAGACCTGTATTTTTCTGTAGATACTTCAAAAATACCAAACAAGAGGGACAACAACAAAGTATTAACTGTTCCAAGTCTACAATATAACTTTGCCAATTTATTAGCCGCCAGGAAATTTATTTGTAGTGTGTATATATAGCAACTGTGAGGTTGCTCATACACTTTGAATGAATGCTTTGAATATTTATAAAAGTTAATGTAGTCTAAATGTCATAGATTATCCTGCTCATGTAAGATATTATCCATCAACATCAACAGATGTCTTAAAGTCCTTAGTGGTTACATTAAAAAATTGTGATATTTCTTGGTTTTCCCCCTCAGTGTTCACTGTGTGAAAATTACTTTGATGTAACATCTTTTATTACAAGGGATTTTTTTTTTTACTTTTTCTATCCTTTTACTCATGCTTTCAGTTTTTCTTCACCTTTTTAACGCACAGCAGTAGCCGTATTAGTGAATAGCATGACACATCATGACCGTGTCTTTGAAACCAAATATAGTTGGTGCTAAGCGCTTGATTCACATTATGGGAACTTCAAGCAGGCTGGTTTCTATTTGGTCTCGTGGACTAAACACTCATTAGTGGTTGCATCCAGGAGTACAACTGAAAGAAATTAAGTTTGTCCTCATCCTGACTGCTCTTGTGGTCCATAATAAATAGACTTCAAACTCACAGTCATGATTGAAAATAAAGCAGCAAAGCAGTTGCACAAAGTAATGTGTATGTACGCTTGTATTTTCTGGTTGCTATGCATTTAAGATTTGTGCGCATCTACAAAGTTATTGCATGACCTTTGTGTTCTAAAGCATAAAGACCTAAAGCCAGTTTTTCAGGCAGGCTGAGGAGCCACTGGCACTGCAGTAATAAAAGATGCACAGTAGAAGAGAAGGAGCAGGTCCCTAGACTGTTTTTGTCTGTACGGTTACTCTTGCTGCAGACAGTGGCACAGAGATCTCTAAAGAACTGTCTGACAAGTCCATCCGCTCATTGATCACTTCAGCCTGGCAGGGAGGGTAATCAGTCACTAACAGGATGGATTTTGTCAGGCTGATTTTAGCAGGGCAGGGTCTTAGAGCCAGTGTATCTTGCAGATAAGCTTAAAAAAAGGCAGAAGAAAACACAGCAGTAATCATGTCAGCCTGTCAGACACCCAGCTCTCACACAAAACAACAAGATCCAAGATGGTCAAAGCCAAGTGACCCAAAAAACACTCTCTCAAATAGTCGTAGATAGCCTGACAGTTATGGACAAGCCCTGCTTTAATGGAACAAAGCCACTGCAGAGGAGAGAGCAATGTGAAAATTGCCATGTGAAGTATTTATATTTGATTCTGACACTTTCTTTCTCCATGTAATTATTAACACATATTTTAAAATGCCTTAGAATTTCATTTGGATTAAGATGAAATATAAGAACAGGAGTAAGAGTAATGTATTGAAGGATCCTCATCTCAGATCCTCATTTGTGTCTTAGCCAAGCCTGGCATTTTTGCTTTTATTCCAAGTCATTTCTTTTACTTGTGATATGTGCTGCAGACTAATTTTTCAGGCTTATCACATATTTAAATAGCATCTGTAGTGGAACTTCATAAAATATTTATTAATAAATGTAAAGTACCTAATGTCTAAAAATGTTTTTGCATGATTTCATTTAGAAACAATAGCATTTCCTGTGGACCTTCATACCAAGTTTTCAGTAGCTTAAGTACCTGACTTTCTTACTCTTCTGATAGAAAAATCTATGGGAAGTAATCCTAGGAATCACAACAAATAGTTCATATTATTTTGAAGATCCTTCCAGTACTACAAGAAAGCCAGGGAGGGGCTCTTTCTCATGGATTGCAGGGATAGCACAAGGTGGGGATGCTTTTAAACTGAAAGACGGGAGATTGAGATGAGATTTTAGGAAGAAATGTTTTACTGTGAGGGTGGGGAGGCCCTGACCAGTGGTGGCTGCCCCATCCCTGGAGGGGTTCAAGGCCAGGTTGGACGGGGCTTGGAGCCCCTGATCCAGTGGGAGGTGTCTCTGCCCATGGCAGGGGTGGAACTGGGTAGGCTTTAATGTCCCTTCCAATTGAAACCATTCTATGATTCTAAGGTCCCATTAGTGTATACACAAACATTACTTTATATAAATTCCATCTCATTAGATGTGTTTTGTCACAGCATAGTTTCCAATATAAGCCTCCTGATTCTACTATATAATACAACCTGCTTAGATAATCTGTTTGGCTGCACCATTGCTATGCTCTGCTTACATTATGTAGTCTTAAATCCTTAATACTTTTAGCTGATTCCTGATATTCCCACAAATTAAGCATTGGCAGAGGCTGCCCAGGGAGGTGGTTGAGTCCCCATCCCTGGAAGTCTTTAAAAGGCAGGTAGATAAGGCGCTTGGGGGCATGATTTTGTAGTAGACAGATCTGGTTGGAATTGATGATCTCTAAGGTCTTTTCCAACCAAACGACTCTATGCTTCTATGAGAAATGTAGATGCAACCTATATACACATGTGTTGATGCTCTGCATAAGGGGAGGGTGCATATGATAGTTCTCAAGTGTTTCAGTTGTTGAAGATCAGAATTTAAATTTGCAGTCTCCTTTTCTGGCAAGAATTCAGATCTCCCATTCAAAATGCAGATCTGCCAAACTTTGTCAGATGAGTCACCCTAATTATGCAAGTGACCTTCCTGACTGTGTCACGTGGCTGTGTGATTTAAGAAAAGAGTATAAGATTTGGTGATATGTTGGGAGAAGGTAATAAAATATTGCTGTATTTAAATGAAAATCTAGGAAACACTGGGACAGTAGAATGTTGTAGCTTTTGTATCTGAAGAGAAATAAGGAAATTTGTTCCTTATTCACCACATTTTATAGGAGTAATATAAGTCATGGGTTTCATTTCTTCGTTTTCTCTTTCACTACCATAGTATGGATTTTGGAAATAGCACCATCAAGTGGGTGGAAAGACAGAGTTAGGTCATTTTCAGCTCCATTTCAGAGCAGGACAAAATGAAATTAACAGTTTTGTTTGCTTTACTGTGGGCAAAATTTGATTCTCAGACAGAAGGCTAACTGATGTGTTATGTGCACAAATACAATTAATGTTATATCTTTGTTTGTTTGGATTGTACAGGTAATTATCATGTTCTATGTTAGAGATAAATGTCTGGGTATCAACCAAGTACATCATAGGTTTGACTAGGCAGGACCAGTGAGTTACAGATACACCACCAAATAAGTCATGTTTAATCAAATTACACCTCATGCAAAAGGGGATTTTGCAAGGTAAAGTACTGTAGAAAAAAGGCACCTTCCATCTCCTAGCAATTTCTTTTTTTGACTAGCTGTTAATATTGATTAACCTTTTTTGGAGCTGCATGCTTTGCTGAATAGAAGTTACCCCCTAAGGCTGATGTGGAATATATTTGTAGGAAATTCATTTGGGGTGAGATTTTGGGGAGCTGTAAGGAAGGTTAGGAGTGACATGTGAGGCAAAAATATACAGATGGTCATAATCTCCCATATCCATCTGATATATTCTTTTTTAATCACAGTACATTCTGATTATAGCTTTGACTTTGCTCTGCCTTTGCAACTGTTTTCTACAGCATATCAAAAACTTTTGTCTGTTCTAAAAAATATTAAGCAATGGTCTAAGCTGCTCATCTGCTAAAAGCTACCCATATTTATCCACCTCTGTTGTTTACTGTCATTAATAGCAATTGCATTTCACAATCTGACCTTGAAATGACAGTTTATGTGCATAAATTCTCCTTCTCTCTAACACACATATAAACACAGAGTATTTGTGAGCTCAAACATGAAATCAAAAATCACTAATTTAATAACAGAAAAAATGTGAGTGTGAAGAAAGAGTATTTAAACATATTGGGAAGGTTCATGATCTTTTTTTGCATTTTAGATTTTGAAAAATACTATCTGCATCTTTTTCATTTTCCCCCTTCCCAGTAGCACAAAAAATAGCAAGTGAAACCGCACAGTTAGAACAGAGGCATTGTGCGATTGTAGTGCTGTTTTATAACAAGAATAATAGAATAAACACTAGGAATTCTGTTTTCTAATAAAACCAAATATGCAGTTGGCTCACTATAAAAAATAATTTGATGTACCTATAGGAGGTATCTGGAGACCATTTGATGCAAAACTGTTGTGCCTCCCACTTAGTAGTTAATTTTAAGACTATATTCTATGTGAAGCTCGGCATTCAGCTGAGAACCTGTTTTCAGTCTCCCTCCTCCTCTGAGAGCATGAAGAGAGTTACAGTATTGGAAATGGAGGAAGGAAGCTTTGTCCATCCTATAGGTGATTGTGTTTTTGGGGATGAGTGAATGGTGCCCAGGGACATTATCCAAACACCTAGGCATCTTCCAAGATAAAAGGAACTATAAATTAACTTATGTTAGAATTTTGTGCCACATCTAAGTACACGTTTTCTGAGGAGCATTGATAATGTTTCTCTTTGCATAAGCATATTAGGTCTTCTAGCCTTATATTCAGGCACTGATATAAAAGAAACATAGCTTATAGGTACTTAGATCCTCTTTCACCAGCTTTCTCTAGGGGGACATGCATTTTCCTTACCATAATGAGGCCCATAAAGAAGAAAAATTATATGGCCTAGTACAGATAGGGAGTCACATTACAGTAACTTCTTGTCAGAATTAGAGTAGTTAGAGACTGCTATATTACAGCGGTGTTGGTAACTGTGCTACTGTTAAGAGCCAGCTGTCAACATTTCTGTTATAAACTCCATTTTTTGGGGGGTTTATAACTCTGCTGGAAATCCCACTCGGAGTGAAGCTTAGATTAGAAAGACTAAGTAGGGGAGAGATCTTTTGAAAATGAAATAGAGGGGCAAATGAAAGAAATGTGAAATCCACACATTTTCTACTCAACTGCTCTTTTCCATTTTGTTTTCTTTAGTATTGTTGCTTTGGTTTTAGTATAAAAGTTTTGCAAACAGAATTCTCAAATACATTTTGCTGCTGCTGCTGAAGTGATTGCTGTGGAGAACCTGCCCTGTGAGGAGAGGCTGAGAGAACTGGGGTTGCTCAGTTGGAGAAGATAAGGCTGCAGGGACACGTTAGAGCAGCTCCCAGTACTGGAAAGAACTACAGCAAAGCCAGGGAAGAGGTTTTTATCAGTGATAGGATGGTTTGAAACTGAAAGAGGAGAAATTTAGAGATCTTGGGAAGAAATATTTTTCTGTGAGGTCAGTGAGGAACTGAGTCAGGTTGCCTGGAGTGACAACCTGGAGGTGTTCCAGGCCAGTCTGGATGGGGCTTTGAGAACCTGGTCCAGTAGGGAGGTGTCCTTGTCCATGGCAGGGAGTGGAACTGGGTGGGATTTAAGGTCCCTTCCAACCCAAACCACTCTATGATTTTATAGTTTAAACCCAGCTTCACCTCTGATAAGCAGTTTTACCAAGCACTCTTAAAGGGATACACAAACATCTAACCCCACTGGAATGGCCTTTTAATAAAAAAGATTTGGGGGGAGAAACAAGTGCAGGACTGAAATGAAACAATAGGGATGATCCCTTTGTTTTTGGGTTTTTTTTCTCTGGCCCATCTCTGTTCCACCCTGCTTCTTCAAGTTGAGCTCCACTACACACTGAGTTTCTAGTGGGGAGGCGGTCAAATGCAGCAGAGAGCATTTCTGAGACACTCAATCCATCACTGCCAAACAGAAGTAAAACCTCGGTAAGGAACAGTCATTAAATAGAGTGTAGAAAATAATAATGGTAATTCAATAAGTGCCATTTTTAACTCACTCTTACCCTGGCATTAGAGGGCAATGAAGGTGCTGCTTTTCCAACAGGACAGTAAAATAATAGCCACTTGTAGGCATGGGGGTTTCACTGAATTCTTCTAAGAGCCTGAATGTTACCCTTTGTGTGATGGCCACATTTCATGTCAAGTGACTATTACCACTAAAAAGCAGTGAGTGAACAGTGTAAAAGTAAGTTTCACTTAAGTTTCAAAGCAAATTTATTGCTGGTTTTATGTCCTTTTTGAATAAATCTCTAGAAGCATCCTTGCACTCCAACGTTATTAGAAAACCCATTAAATGTCAAACTTTAAACTTGAATGTTTTGTAAGAGTTAATTTCTTTTTGCAGTGTATCTTCTGGTCTGATTTCCAGCTTTGCTATAAAAAAGGAATGATCAAATGGGGCAAACCAGTGAAAAATATTAGGCTTAGTATAGGTTTAATTAATATAAGTTACATATACCTACGTTATGATTTCTTACAAATTATCCTCCAGCTCTAGTAGTTGCCTGATTATCTTCAATGTCTCTAGCAGTTTTTTTAGGTGGTTTTCTGTCATATAAGCTGGTTTTATGTCCCACTGTGGAGGAGGCAGCATGGTGGTGGTGAATGAAGGTCCTCAGTTGCTTAAGGGCATTGTAACCCAATTTTACATGCTTAACTAATCATCTGTATGGTTATGTGAGAAGGATAGGAATAAAGAAATACAGAAAAAGATGTCTACGTATTGTATTCATGTGCAAAATGAAAAGGATGGGAAAAGTATCTCTGATATGCTTAGCTTTCTTGTGCTGTCAAATATTCCTGATCCCTTGCCTTTGCTTTCTGGATTTCTGTCTTTCAAGCTTTAACACTTCTTTATTACCAGAAGTGTAGGTGAACATTGGGAGTGACTAGGTGAGATTCACTGAAGATAGATACTAGTACCTTTGCAGAATTACCTGAAATTACTAATTGAGTTTTGTGTCTACACATCTGGCTAACGGAAATCAGACCTTTCAGTAAAGAATGACACAACTGCTGGAAAGAAGTCTGTAGTGAGATGAGTTTTGGTCTCTTCTCTCAAGCAACAAATAACAGGATGAGAGGAAATGGGCTCAGGTTGCATCAGAGGAGGTTTAGACTGGATATCAGGAAATATTACTTCACTGAAAGGGTTGTCAAGCACTAGTAGAGGCTTCCCAGGGAAAGTGATGGAGTCTCCATTCCTGGATGTACTTAGAAGATGCGTAGATGTGATGTTTAGGGACATGGTTTAGTGGTGGTCTTGGCAATGTTAGGTTTATAGTTGGACTCAATGGTGTTAAAGATCTTTTCTGTCCTAAACAATCCCGTGATTCTGTGATTATTTAGGAAAACTACCTGAGTATGGCTCAATTGATAGAAGGTCTTTTCCAACTGAAACGATTCTATGATTCTGTCATGTAATGCTTGCTCCAGAGAATAGTGAGGTGTCACAGAAGATTGCCACTTGGTGTTTTCTTCCATAATCTTCCATCTTCTGGAAACATGACGTTGCTGTAGCCTGTTTTCCCACCTATCTCTGATGACAGTATCCTTCTCCTGAGAGATGTGATTCTGGGTCCATCAGTTTCTCTCAGTGTGCAAAAAACACATGTAGAACACGTTCCTTTTGTGGACTGCAATTTCTTTGCTGTTCTTGTAACTGAGCTCATATCTTTCCACAGTAACAAGCAGATACTTCTGCTGCATTTCACATTTATTTCAATTATAGTTAAAATTAATGTAAGGTAAAAAAGAACATGCAGCAACAAGATGAACAATAATTTTAGTCGTGTTGTTCTACATCTGTTATATATTGTTTCTTGCCACTTGTTGATTGTGCATTCAGTCAAGAAACAGTTGAATCATCATCTCAAATGTTTTCTCTCATTTTTTATGGTTCTCCATTCTTTCCAGGACAGTAAGTGGCAATATTCAGTTGCCCACTTTCTTTGCTGGATATTCAAATAGTCACTCACAGAACAAGTATCTCATCATTTCTATGGTTTTTTTGAGTGAGTACGCACTGTAGGTAGAGAGACATAAAAGGACAGGGGAAGGGGGGTTATTTAATTTTTTTACACCCATCTCGACTGTGACACAAAGAATTAAGAATGTGAAACACAAGGGGAGGTCATTTTCTCTTTCAGAGAGTTTTAAATCTAAGGATATTTTATGATTGTCAAAATCATATTTTGTTGCTTCTTTTCTGTTATGACAATACAAGATAATTGTCGCTTCTCATTCAAGGACCAGAATGCACTTACAGTCTCTTCCCTCGATTTCCTCCATAAACTAAAAATCTTCTTTTCTGAGCAGCCACTTAGGAATCTAGATTATTGCTGATAGCTTGCCAATTGAACCAGAATAAAAATTGCGATTGCCATTAGCACAGTAATTCCAGCCTCCATTTTGGTAAGGATTTTCTATTGCTCAAGTTCTGAAAAAATAAAAGACCCACTGTGGTAAAAAGCTTTTGATAAAACTCTTCTCACAAAAGGGAGAAACTTTTGAAGATACTTTTAATCAAATCAGAGTCAACAATAAATTTGTTTTATGACTTTGTGGTTTGAATGGTACATCAGACCATGTAAAGCAATAGTAACATCTGACATGAGTAATACCTAATCACTTCAGGGAGGGGAATTTACATTATTCTGGGAAATATCTATAAACTCAAGTGGTAAATCTACAAAAAATTAAACAAACAGGTTGTTCTGGCATGTCAGATAATCTGTATGAATGAAATGCCTGCTTTCAAAGATAATTGCAACTATAAAGGACAAAATAAATAACCTTTTTTATTTATAATAGAAATAAATTCCTAGTTGAATGCTATGAGCAGATTTATGTCTCTGAAAATATGTTTTAATACCTAGTCTCCGACTCCAGGTTGAAACCTTATGCTTTTATGTTAGGAGACTGAGAAACTGGGAGAACAAAAGGATTAAAATCAGTTTTATTTTCCTATTTCTGCAACTCCTGAATGGAGTAATGTTATCAGCAGAGATAATAACACCTTTAAATGACTTGGAATTTATTTGGTTCACAAAATCGTATGGGAAGATTGACAGCATCTTAAACAGCAGCAGGCAGAGAGGACAGGGCTGGAGTATTGACAGAAGTGATTTTCCAAGTAATGAAGAAGGTTACGTGATTAAGTTTCCTGAAGCATACATTGCATGCCGCCTGCACTTACTGTATATTGTCACCCTTCTGAGTCACAGAAGAGCTTCGCTTTTTTTCAGAAGCAGGATCAATAGGATTAGGGGATTTGTGCTCAAAGCTTGCCTGTGGCTTCTTGTTAAGCATGTCGTGTGCTTTATAGCTGCCTTTGACTGCCTTTTTGCACCATTCCATGGTATTAGTCACCTAAATAATATTCCTACATTCTGATCTTTTGGCCAGTTTTTTCTATTAGTACTCTAAAAAATAAGGTATTCAATAAAAAAGGCATCAGAAGTCAGACTCTGGAATTCGTGTTTAGAATTTCAAATAATAGCCTGCTCCTTGAAAATTCTGAGTACTCTTCAACTTTCTTAGCAACTGGTGATGCTCACCATTTCATTTTTTCTTATTAGAAAAGTTGTTCGACTGTAGCTGCTCCACAGAAGACCTATTGCCTATGTGTGTCAAGCAGTATACACAGAGAAGTCTGCACAGCCAGATGGATAATGTAGTTTGGCAGACACATCAAGTGAGATATGCAGAGGACAGCTTAGCTGGCTCCTTGCAGGTCAGCTAACAGCCCATCAGAACTCACTGGGTAAGCTGATGATTGTGCAAGCCAGATGTATTTTTGCAAGACATGATTTGCATGAAACGGTAAAGTCTAGTAGCGTGCTACAGTTTAATGGGCTTCCATTGAAGTGTGGAGTTTAGACATTTTATCTGTAGTCATTATTGCCGCTGGTCTAATGGATTGGTATAAAGCCACAATAAAAAGAAGCGATTACTGAAGAAGCTGAGGAATCAAATCCTTTGCAGAGCTATACACATAGCACATAAACTGCCAACTTTGAATGATCACGCATAACATTTCATTGCCCCAGTTCAATAGCAAACAAAGAATGCTTCTGTGTATCTTACCTACTTTAATCCAATTTATAACTTCTATAGCTGCTGCTTTTTCACAGGCAGAGACTGTTGATATGTACGGCTGGGTACCTGAGAACAGTTACCACACATACAAAGGGTTGTGGAAGGGGAGAGAGGGTCAACTAAACCTGGAGCGATATGCATGGGTAGTGCCCCATGCCTAGAGGCAGCAAAAGAGAAAAATAAAAAGAGGAATTGTGTTCCTTATGTGGTATATTTTTAAAAGGTTTCCTATTGAGGAGTTTAAAAAAGAGATGCTGCGTACCTGTAGCTTTGCAATTGAGCAGTTCATTAGAGAGCTAATTAGATGAAGTGCTTGATCAGTGATGGGTAAAATATGTCAGAACTTATCTAAGCACTGGTTTAAGAATAGGCTTATCCTTTTCCTAGGGTAGAACAAAAATAGACTCCAAAAGCAGAAAGAGCTGCTCTCAGGAGAATTTGGCTTAGGAAATTCAATATTAAAGAAAGTCATTTAAATCAAGTTTATTGTTTTGGAGCTGGATTAGTGGATATGAATTAAGCATTGTCATATTATCGAGGGAGAGGAAAAAGCATAATTGTATGTGAAGGAGTCCAGGAGGACAAGGGCTGCATAGGACAGTCATATTGAAACTCATTGCATGTGGATTTGAATATTTGGTACTTTAAAAGAGACAGGTAATAGTGACTGAACTTGCAATAGAAATGGACATTGGTGCTTGCTCAGTGAAAATAAATGTACTGGAAACACTGGGCATGAGAAAAATCATGGTTATATATAAATTCTTATATGTTTTAAAAAGGACAAAAGGACATAGGAACCATTTAGAAGAGCGAGGTGCCTGTCTACTAAAGGATTAAACTTTCTCTGATGTTCATAGCTTAGAAAACTGGAACGTGAAGGTACTATTCAACTGCAAAAATGGTCAGCTAAAGGGAGCAAGAGACATTTTCCCTAAAACTGTCGTATAGACTTTAATAAGAATCCTTGAGGTGCTGTGAGTTACTTTTTCAAGGACTAATTGGAAATACAAGATGATTTTGGAAGAAATAAAAGGATTATAGTCACAATTGAGCTATTCATCTAGGGATTAACACAGAGTAGATAGCAAGTAGTTAGTTTTCTGATTTACCCTGTGTTAGCTACACGATGCCCAGACTGAGGTAACTCTGTAAGGGAAGTAATACTTATTAGAAAGTATAAACAGGCACAAGTAGTCATAATAATCAGGTGTTTTGGTTTTTTAAAAGTGATTGTCCTTTTTGATTGGTAGAAATATTGGATTAAAAGTAGAACCGATGGAGTACACGTGCAGCCTATACTAAGTGAAACCTGAAGTTTCCTGTTCTTGTAGCAAATGTCTCTGTAGTTTACTGCATTGATTCTTTCAGTTCCAGTTTCCCTTTTTTTTTCCAGGTGGCATGTGCTTCAGGGAGGAATATTGCACATTTGATTTAAAACTTGCTGTAATGAGTGAGCATTTTGTAATTATCTATTGATGCTGGCACTACGATTGTACTCTGACTTATTTCTTTCTGGACAGTTATAATATGAATCTAGCATTAAAAAATGTTGGGTGATTTGTGGCATGTGTACACACATACTTCTTTTCACTTCAGTTGCTTCAAACAGCTAGGAACAGTTAACAAAAGGCCTTGTAAATTTAATTGGCATGAGTGTGAATGGGAAGTAGAAGTCATTTCTAATGGTGGTGTCTCAGAACAAGGTTGGAGGCTTTTCATTGCCTGAAGAAAATGTGTCTTATTATAAGGAAAATACAGTGTCAGTATTACCTTGCCTTTTTAATCTAGATCTCTTAGCCCAATCATTTTGCCCTTTCAGAGTTAATGGATGTTTGCATTGCTATAGAAAATCAGGATGAAAAGTTTGTTCCTAATTCCAGGTACAAGTAAGAGGAGCTACAAATTTTCACCTTAGAAACTGTGGAGAAAAACAAGGAGATCATTCCTTTATTTATATATGAAAGGACCAGATAAGAAAGTTTCAGTCTGGATACAATAAAGGTTTATCAGATATTACGGTAAGAATACCTCTGGAGGATTATTGTTTGATTATGGGTCATCTGGATACATTTATCAAAGAGAGATCACTGTGAAACATTTTGTAAATTCTTCTTTTGAAAAGCATCAAGTGGGAAATCCCTTGCTGCAATTTAGTAGGACATTTAAAAATCATCTTATCTATCCGGTGAAAATATTCACAAGACTAATCTATCTAAATCAGTCTAAAAATACAAAAGACTAATCAGCAAGATCAGTAAGTTACAAATTATGAGCAGCTCAAATAGATGCAGAACTTGATTGGGTCTCGGTGACAGAGGGCAAATATGAATGACAAGCCTCTGGGAATTAGAGATATAAATGCAGGTGCACAAAAGATCAGGTTGCTAACCTGTTTTCAAATGTATTGGCTGATTTGTAAGTAATTTGGAAGAAGAAATGCGTAGTAAGGCAAAGAAATATGCTGAGGAAACAAATCCAAGGCAGGATGGTCAATACAAAGGGCAGGACAGTAGCAGCAACAATACAGGAAAGGAGGTTGTGTCGCAGGTATACTAGTTATTGATGGATTTATGTTGAAAGTTTCAGTGTTTCAGTTGAGAGGAGACTGGAAAAAAATCAAGTGACAGTGCAAAAAATAATCTAAATATGAAAGCCTGCAAAAATGCAAAACCCCAAAGCTGCTTGTGAATTTAATGGGTATTTTTTATTCTCTGTCATAACGGCTACTTTAACTCATATCCAGAAAATAACTTTTAGTTTTGAACTATTATAGCTATCCAAGATGGAGAAAGATTTGAAAGGTGTGATTTGAAACCAATGATTCTGTGTACTCTGCACTTGAAAACCCATTCTCTGAGTTACGTTTGTGACACTACAGGATAAGTAACAAAAGAGAGTTTGAGAAAAGAAATATAGATCTCATCCAAGTATGGATTTTTTCCTATTGTTAATCTTTAATTACTTTATTAACAATTTGTTACAGAAATAAATGTCCTTATACTCCCATGAGAGGTGCTGTTTATGTTATTGTGGAAAGGAAGCGCAAAGTAACTAAAATAGACTGAAGTAAAAAATGAAAAATTATTCTCAGGATGAAGGCAAAATGTAGTAGCACCAGCCGTCTTTATTGTTTAATACTTGTTATGATTTTGAGTCATTAATCATTATACACACAAATCAAAAGGTGTTCTAGAAATATAGCACATGCTTATTTAAAACCGATTCTTTCCAGAAATATTGTGTCATTTTCTTAGGAAGACCAAGCATGTAAAGTACAATTGAGGGTTACTATTGGTTTGTCATTCATTGTTTATCTGGATGGTCCCCTTTCTGATGAAGTTTAGTTTTCTTTTTGCATCCTACTGGATGTTTTTATAAACAAGACACATAAGGGATCAAAAAAGAAATTCAGTGTTTGACAGTTCTGTCCCTTGTGTTGTGGAACAGCAGCACAGCACTGAATAACTGGGGGTTTTCCACTGCTGGACCATTTATCAGAAAACTTTCATAGATGGCAGAGCACTAATAAAAACTCACAGCCCTATGACTGATTTTCTGAGAGTGAAAATATTCTGAGTTTCCAGAACTTTTCTACTTAACATGTGAACAGGAACATCCCCAGAATTATTTTTTGGTACTTTCTCTCTTTAAAATACATGCATCTTAATACTTATTTTCTGTAGCCATCACCTGTTTCCCCATTAATTCTAAATCAGTCTTAGAATCCTTTATGCTATGTCCATGTAAACCACTGTAAAATGTTAGATAGCAGGTTGGTTTCCCATAACAAAAAAAAAAAAGGTTATGTTTTTTCTTAAGAGAACATTGGTTCTTTGTCCAGTTCATTTACTTAGTGCCAGGTGATAAGACAAGAGGGAATGGCCTCAGGCTGTGCCAGGGGAGGTTCAGATTGGACATAAGGAAAAAAAATTTCACCAAAAGGGTCATCAAGCACTGGAACAGGCTGCCCAGGGAGATAGTGGAGTCACCATCCCTGGAGATATTGAACAGAAGGGAGATGAGGTGCTTAAGGATATGGTTTAGTGGCAGATAGGAATGGTTGGACTTGGTGATCTCAGAGGTCTTTTCCAACACAGTGATTCTACAATTCTATGACTTCAGGATGTTCTAAAGCCTGAGGCACCATTATATATCACAAAGGCCAATTCATGTTCCTAAGAGGCCATCCTGAAATAACATGAGGAATGGGTAATTACTTCTTTTAAACATTACTTCAGTTTCTCCAAAACTCAGTGTTGAAATTCTACATATTGTTCTTCATACCTTTAGTAGCAAACAGATTGTTAACATATCAGTTGAGTAGATACCTTTTGCCTATACACATTTTACTGCATTAAATGTTTGTGTTGCTAAAAGCTCCATAAATATATAAGTAAATAACATGTCTCCAGCTAGATGTCAGTACACAAGAAAATTGAGAGCAGTTTTGTCCACTTCCACATAACCCATTTTTAAAATTTAGGACTTGCCACCTTTGTCCCCAGTCATTTACTGAAGCTCATTACCTAAATCTTAGTACTAAATATTTCTTGCAGTGCTATTTTCTGTCATCCTAACCATGTTTTCTCTCCCTACTCATCACTTGTTTCTGCGTTCCTGGGCAGGCCTTAAACACAGAGAATGTGATAGTGAAGGTTTTGTTCGTGTTTTCAGTGGAAGTTGTGCTCAGGATTAAACAGACAGAAAAGTAATCTTTAATTACCAATAAAGTATTGTAGGCCCTTCTCTTACAAATTGTAATTCTGTACTTTTAAGGACGTATTGTGCTAGGGAAGGATGTAAGTCTTAGAACTTTTAAAATCATAATTGTATTAGCAGTCCTGAAAGTACCTTCTGTTTGATAACACATTTTTATATTGGTTTTAAAGTGCTTTTTGTGGAGATGAACATTACTTAAAATATGCAAACAAACAAGCAATATCCCCTACCCTTTCATGTTTTGTTGCAATTCTTTTGGAGCAAGAACAAATAACAGGAGTTTTTACTCATGAACACAAAAAATATCATTGCATTAATTATGATGCAGAAATTCCTACAAGGTAGTGTGACATCTGCTAGTAAGAGGGGAACCGCAGTGTGCAGCTGTGCAGAAACCCATCAGCAATGAAGTCTTTGTTATAATTCTGATGATTGCACAATGTACTTATATGTAAAAGGACACAGAAACAAATTATTTTCAGAACAAAGCATTTCTATTCTCAAATACTTACACCTGAGTTTCAGAGTAGCAGTGAAAGGTCAGACATAACTCACCATGCTAACCTTTTGCCGAGACGATCAGCAGGATTGGCTAATGACTCATTAAATAATGTGAGATAATTATTTTTTATTAGAGGCAGGGGATTTTCATATAACGCCAGAATAACAACACAGCAGAGGGGATGGACTGAGTGTATCTATGACTAGTTCAGAAGTTCCAGTAGATGCAATGATTTTTTTTTACATATGTATATATAAATAAAAATGCTCACACATCTGCTCTTAGCCTTTTGTTTTCAGCCGCCTTCTTTCACTACAGATTGGGGAAGAATGTCATTTTCTATTTCATCTCAAGTTAGAGGTGGCAGTTTTCTTCCAGCATTTGTTTATTGCAAGGTGTTATGAATACAAAATTCACAGACCTCCTCTAGTACTAGCCTTCCAACATCAGTAGAGAAGTGAGATGTGGTCATGTTCACATTTCCACTGTGCCAAGGATTGCTTGGAACTATACCCATCAGGGGTTTGACCCCATATCCCTCTTTATCTCATTCATACAGTTGTGAATTTACAAATACCTAACATCCTTCTCAGCAGCACAGTCTGACAGAAGAAGAAAGTCCACAGTATTTCTTCATTTTACATGTATAGCTACATGTGCGCTGATTCACAGGTATCTGCCAGGCTGAGAGAGTTGGGATTGTTCAGCCTGGGGAAGAGAAGGCTCTGAGGAGACCTTATAGGAGCCTTTCAGTACCTGAAGGGGCTACAAGAAAGCTGGGGAGGGACTGTGCACAAAGGCTTGGAGTGACAGGTCAAGGGACAACGGGTATAAACTGGAGAGGGGCAGATTTAGACTAAACATAAGGAGGAATTTCTTCACAACTAGGGCAGTGAGGCCCTTGCCCTGGTTGCCCAGGGAAGCTGTGGCTGCCCCATCCCTGGGGTTGTTCAAGGCCAGGTTGGATGGGGCTTGGGCAGCCTGATCCAGCGGGAGGTGTCCCTGTCAATGGCAGGAGAGTTGGAACCGAATAATCTTTAAGGTCCCTTCCAACCCAAACTATTCTATGATTAACAGGTGTACATTGAGTGAAAATCACAAGGTCCATGACTACACTGGCTCACAGGCAGAAAGGTCATCAGCTTTGAGGATCTACAGGATTTCACCTCAGAAATGAAAGTGCCCAGAGCTGTGTTTAATTTTTATTCACACGCCTTGCCTCATTAATTAACAGTATAGCAAACTGTAATATCAAAGATGAAACACCAGAAAGCACCTTTTCCTCTGACAGAGACCTAGATATTTTGTTCAAATGAGTAAGAAGTAGCAGTGCAAATTTAATCTCCTTCCTGTTCTCTGAGACAGTTCTTTAAGAAGCATGCAGAATGCCCTCGGGCCTGTCCATATTTTTCAAGCTGTGCTGGCCATGGTCAACTACACAGAATGAAGCATTTTAATCTGAAACAGACTCCATTAAATGTTCTCTATTTGTTCAGAATACGTACTGCTAGTATTATCCCCAAGTGCCTTGTGTACCCATCTATTTTTGTATCTTTTACCAGAGAAAAAGTGATTATCATAGTTGTTATGACACTAAAACTTTAAAATTACTTTATGATTTCAACTTGTAAAATCATCTAAGAGGGTATTTTCTTTGAGTCACAGCAGAATCAAAACTTACTGTGTAAACAGTGTGAGATGGACCTTTATGTTCTAGGGCTTTTTTGCAGTTACTTGAATATTAATTTAAACAATGCTCTTTGGGATATGTCCACCTCAGTTCCACCCACATATGCAGTAGAAGCTCGAAACGGCAAACAAATTAGATTTGCATTTAAAAAAATACCTTAAAAGCCCTACTGGAATCTAGCACAGCTATAGAATAATTTATGGAGAAGGGAGAAGACACCATACTCTTCAGATGTGTTTGAGTAGTTAATTATTAGTTATCTGCAAAATTGGAAAACACTTTTTATTTGAAATTATTTAACTTCATGAAGTTATGTATTTAAATAACATCAAAAGTAGCACTTGTCCATTTTTTTTTCTTGTCAGTATGTAATATCTGAATATTTCTGTACTGATCAAAGCTACAGATAGCACTTCTATAGGGAATTGCACTAACAGCATTAGGCATTTATCTATAGTATATGTTAGACAAATAGAAAAATACTGCTATGTTTCTATTTCTTCCCCAAGGGTAGCCATTTTAAAGATTTATTCCCCACCACCCACTCATTTTCTTGTATTCATACTGAGAAACACTTCTTCCTGTGTGTTCAACCTAATCAGTATCAAAACCTCATACCTAAGATCTCAAAAAAAGTGTATCAAAAAGATAAAGTATCCATTATATCTTAGTTAAGAGAACGGCAAATCTTCAGTATCCAAGCATTAATATCAAGCCTTAAATATTTAGGAGGAGAAGTTAGAAAAAGTACTTTTTTACTTTCATCTAAATACTCTCCCTGGAAGAAAAAACCACAAGATTCTGGAATCTTTATAAATAATAAGAAACAACTTCTCTAGGAACTGGAAAAGAGAGTTTTTGTGCATAATTTCCACACAATAATGGCTACTACAAATGTTAATCAGTCACATTATTAGAGAAGTTGCCTGGTTTCTTTTTTTAAGTTATAGTGAGTGTACATTAGCTGCGTACATAAGCCACAATATATTGGGGAGATCACACACAGTTCAGAGAAGATTATTGGAGTTCTGTCTCAATGCATCGTGGTGGGTTGACCCTGATAGACTACCAAATGCCACCCCAGCTACTACTAACTACTCTGCTTCAAAACCAGGAGGAAAACACATCACAAAACAAGCTGTGGGTTAAGCTAGGGAGATCCCTTACAATTACCTTCACTGGCAAAATAGACTCAGGGTTAACTCAGTTTATTTATGGAATGAGATGGTGAGAAGCAAAACCCAAACCACCTCTCCTACTCCATCTCTCTCCCAACCTGCTTCAGTCCTTTGCCCCCAGCTCTTCAAGTTTCCACCAAGTGCCACAGAAGGATTGGAAACTCAGGTTAAGTCACTCCATAACAGCAATCCTTCCTCCTCAGGCTTCTCCCCTGCTTCCTTCATCACACTGCAGTCCTTCAGGATAATCATGCTCCAACATGGGTTCCCCAGGGCTCTGAAGCTCCCTCAGAAAACATCCCCTTGCTCTCCACATTCCTCTCTGGTTTGAGGTGTGGATATCAACTCCAGAAAGCCTTTACCATGGACTGCAGGGAGACATTGCACCACAACAATTCTCTCTACAGGAAAGTCCCCTTCAGCACCAAGAATTCAGCATCTCCTTATGAACAGGCCTTATGAGGTACAGCTGAGAGAGCTGGGGGTGTTTAGCCTGGAGAAGAGGAGGCTGAGGGGAGACCTCATTGCTCCCTCCAACTACCTGAAAGGAGGTTGTGGAGAGGAGGGAGCTGGCCTCTTCTCCCAAGTGACAGGTGACAGGACAAGAGGGAATGGCCTCAAGCTGTGCCAGGAGAGGTTTAGGCTGAACATTAGGAAAATTTTTTTCACAGAAAGGGTCATTGGGCACTGGAACAGGCTGCCCAGGGAGGGGGTTGATTCACCTTCCCTGGAGGTGTTTAAGGCATGGGTGGACAAGGTGCTGAGGGACATGGTTTAGTGTTTGATAGGAATAGTTGGACTTGATGATCCTGTGGGTCTCTTCCAACCTGTGATTCTATGATTCCCAGACCTTGCTGCCTAGAAGGCTGCTTTGTCACTACTTCACCCTTTCTTAAACACACTTTCCCAGTGACACCACTGCTAATTGGCTCATCTGTGGCAGGTTCATTACTGAATTGGCTGTGCCCAGACCAGGGTGGCCCTCAGCTCTCCTTGCAGAGGCCACCCTGCAGTTCCCACTGCCAAAGTCTTACCTGGTAGCTCAATGCATGGATGTATTAATTGGTTTTATGTTTCAGCTGAAGCCAGACTCACAGCTGGAGTAGATTAATGTGGCTGCTGTAAGTCTGTAAAGCTGTGCTAGGAGGGATTTATGGAGGTTTTACTGTTGTAACAGGTGAAAGCAACAGCAGGGTGGTGGCTGGTCTCAGACAGGGCATGGGAGGATGCTGGATGGCCTCGCTGCTGCCTTTGGAGCACAGATAAATTCAAAACAATCTTTGTTTTGTTTTACGCTACTGATATGCTTGAGGTGCTTTCTCTCAAGAGGCTAGGATGGTGTTATTTTTTTCTGGAAACATCAGGGGTTTTGAAATAAGTTTGGAAAGCTAAAATTTTCTCTGGTACATCAAATCCAGTTGTCTGGAGCTTAGAGGTTTTGGAATTATAACATGGGGGTTAAAGAGGAAAAAAATAATTGTCTCTCAGTCTGGTGTAGTTGTAGTGATTTTCAATCTGTGGCAGTGCTGGTCTTGCCGGTGTAAATCTCGTTAATTGGAAGAGGTGGGATTTGTTTTATAAATGGCACTACATGATTTTATAAAGTGACATATTTCTAAATGAGGTCCTTGAAAGCAGCATAGTATGGTGGTGTTTTATTAAATTACATTCCATTAGTAATATTTTTCTATGAGCACTGATTTCACTTCAGTATCTAAAGGAAAGACTAGCAGTAAGGTTTTGGCAAAAACATACAGGAAAATTTTGTCATGTAATTTCTCACCCAATGGGTACATGGACTACTAGGTAATATCATGGTTGAGGTGTAGGCTTGTCTGCCTTCAGAAGAGAACATACTTGGGTGAAATCGTGATCTTAATGTAATATCTTTTTCAGTGTTAAATAAGAATGCCAGTAAGAATAAAATGAATCTTTTTTAGAAGCCAATGTAAAGAAGAGCTGATGGAGCTGTTACACCTGCACGCTAATCTTAGCAGAGAGTAATAGTGAAGACGTTGAATATGCTTCTAGTTTTATTTTTATCCAATTGACATTAGTGAAGTTACTTGATTTGTTTATATTCTTCTATCTGAAACTGGACTTGGGACTGTTGAGGTTTTATTGTATTATTATTGTTGTTAAATGGTTCTATTCCTGAAAGAAATTTTATTCTTAGTTAGAATTTACTATGCCCTGATTTAAAAAAAAAAAAAAAAGTGAATCTTTTTTAGCCTTCACTAAAATTAAAAAAAAATATTGTGCTATTTCAGATATTGAGTCCAAAAGAGGGAAGATTTTGTGATGAACAACTGCTCTGTTTCCATAGCTTTTATTCGAAGTGGTAAATAAAAGGCGAATGCACACCAAGGGGAAAGTATCTGCTGTGTGCATGTCAAGAAAACCGAAACCTTCCCACAACTTCAAGCTGGTTTTAGTACTTAACTGTGGGAAGTTGTGCTTCAGAAAAGTGTTTGCTTTAAGGCACCAATCCCCTGTAGATATCTGAGCTCAGCTTAGAGGAAAGGGGAATCCAATAGTTTTCTGACAGTTGCTGCCTGAAGTAGAAGTAAATGTCATGTTAGGAGCTTTGCTTCCTTCACTGTGTGAAGGGGGACCTGGTTGCTTCAAGAGAGCAACCCATAAACTGTCTCTATTAGCAACCCAAGAGCTAGCTAAACATAGTAGTAAACCTCAACTCTATCACATCTGGAGTCTAGACTGGACTTGTACCAGATTTGTGGCTTTCTCCTGAAAGCAAATGCCTAAAAAAACCCATCTGAAATAACTGAGCATCACCACTTTATTTCTTAAATTACAGTAATCTTGCTTTTTATGTAATGCCATACTCTCGGTAATGTCATATTGGTTAGGGTGCTTGCTGCTAAAGGCTGCAAAATTTTAATTCCTTAGACTGAGGTTATCCAAACGTGTGTTTTGTAAACTGTTGACCCTATATGCAATCAGCTAGGGCGCATCTAATGGCTGCAGAGCAATTATAAGTTCATGAAAGAAAAGAAAGCAATGGGGAGTACGAGTGCATTAGCCGTGACTGTACTCTTGAAGGAGTTAATGATGCAGAGCTGTAGGATGGCATTTCCAGGGCATCAGGCAGGGTGAGCAGTTGTGATGATTGCAGTTTGTACGGACTCATGGGACTTAAAAAATAATTTAACTTTATATTGTTAAATAGAATTCAGCTTAAAGTAACTTTTCTGAAGTTTGGGTTTCTAAATGTAAGCTGTCTGACCAATAGCCTGGTTCCAAAATGAGAAAATTGTTTTAATTACAGAACCAGCAAGTATAAGACAATTGGTCTGTTTGTAGAATGGCAGAGAAGTTTTGATGATATCTATATTGCATATGTGAATATATTTTTAATTTTGCTGACGGGTGACTGATTAACTATTTTGACTATCTTACCCTTCTTGTAGTTAGTTATTTTTATAGAGATTTGTCAATGGATTTGGTTAGTGGTGCTTTTAGGCATGTAATCTAAGCAAAAGTCATAGAGTTATGAGATTCAGGGTGGGCACTCTTGCTTTCTAAGCTCCTACTAGGAGGAGAGCATTGGTGTTGCTGGATCTGACCTTAATCCTGGATGTAGTCAACAATGGTTTATATCTAAAGGATTACTTGATCTTCCCTAATTCCTCTTTAGGAGGTTACTTGGTGGAAATAAATATGAGTTAGTCACCAGTCAGAGTTACTGTTACCTCTGAGAGTCCCCTCAAGGACTGTCACTCGTAGGTTTGCTGACAGAACCCCCTACAGGCTTTTCACCAACAGGTTACTGGCTGCCAGAGAGTTACCTGGATTATCACCAGCACAGTTAAATAGTTTTGTGATGCCTGTCAGAGCCCTTTCATTGAGATAACCTCACAGTGCTGAAACAAGTAATTTATTTAAAGCATAAAAGACAAACACAAGTTGAGAATGGCTATTGATAAACTCACTTGCTACATTAGCTGTAGGTGACGGCAACGAGTTAACAACAATCACATATATATAAGAAGTAACAATTGAAACTGGAGGGAGTAGTTATTTTCCTGGGGAACGCCTAATAAAGTCAAAGGCAGCACTTTTACCAAAAAGGCTTCTTGGGGTGGTGGGGAGAGAGGTCCATGTCTATCAACCCATCCATAAGGTAAGGTGGTCACTTGGTTCCTCCTTCCCAAGAAATTTGGGTTTTGGGTACCAGTTTTATACCTTTGTGGCACCTCTTGACAAGGTGTTAACAAGTCAAATTTTGTCTTATATTGGTCCTTGGCAAGGTTTGCTATGTTGTCACAAATGAGACTCAGTTGTTCATCATATCCTTGGGGCTGGTGGCTCAGTGCATGCTTTCTGGGGACTTTCTGTTCTGAACTGAAGCAATTTCAGGCTGAGGCCTCCCATCTCAGCCCAGGTGTCACTTAGCTGGTTTGAATGCTAGACCACCACCTTCTTACAAGATAAAGTTGTTCAAGTTGAACTGCTCACTTTTGCCTCTTCTTGCAAGATTGCTTTTTACGAGTCAGGCAAGTCTGTCCCACAGGCAGGCTTCTATTTAAAGACTAAAAGGAGGGAATGATTTAAGGTAGAAAAAGACTGAAACATCATATATCAGGCTAAAAAATAAAAGTTCTATGAGGAAACAATTTCCTGAAATCTCTGAAAGTATTTATATAATGCAACAGAAATATTTGAAGTGCCTCCTTTTTCTCCAACAAGAGTCCGTTGATAAAATGTTTCCAGTTTGTAAGCCCCACAGGCTGCTCTTGCTGTCTGGAGCCATTAGAGCTCAGGATATGGTGAAAACGGTTGTATTGCCCTTCCATCTGTGTTTTATGGGGTTTGATTTTGCTAGTGGAGAAGCCTCATACCTTTCCAATTTCCTTGATTAGCTGTGGTTCGAAGGTTCTGAATGTGTCTCTATTTGTAATCTTACATAATTGATTCAGGCAAAATGTTTATTTTTAGTGTTTGAGTAACTGAGATCAAAATTATTCTTCCATTGTTAGCTCTCATCCAGGTGCTTTCTTTCATTTACAATAATGAAGTGGTTCAGAAAAAAAAAGCTCAAACCCTTTGCATGTGAAAGTGTAGAGCATTTCTAATTTCCTGCATTTAAACAACAGGGAGCAACAATGAAATTGAGATAATATGAAATCTCTGTTGTGCTCTTGGACATGGTTTAGTAGTAAACAGGCATGGTTGGACTCAATGATCTTGAAGACCTTTTCCAAACAAGGGATTCTATGATTCTATGAAATTTTGCATAGAATCATGGAGTGGTTTGGGTTGGAAGGGACCTCAAAGCCCATCCATTTTCACCCCCTGCCATGGCCAGGGACACCTCCCACTGGATCAGGGGCTCCAAGTCCCATCCAGCCTGGTCTTGAACCCCTCCAGCGATGGGGCAGTCACCACTGCTCTGGGCAACCTGGGCCAGGGCCTCCCCACCCTCACAGCGAAACATTTCTTCCTAAGATCTCATCTCAATATTCCCTCTTGCAGCTTAAAACTGTTTGACCTTGTCCTGCCTCTGCACTCCTTGATATAGAACCCCTGAAGGAGTTAATGATCTAAATGTTGCAGTTAACATTCACTTCAGTGGGTTTAACTCTGTTTCTAGGCATAATCTATAGGTCAGGGAAAAAAAAAAAAATACTTCCAGATTTGTAACTTCTAAGATTCACAACATTGTTGATTTAATTTTTAATTAATAAGTTTAATTAATAAGCTTTTAATTAATAAGCTGAACAAAACCAAGAAATAGTAAGGCTTAAAGGTAAATGAGTGGTGAGTGTGTTTAAGACCCACCTTTAATTATTTCAGTAGCAGAAATATAAGAGAGTTGTGTAAGATAACTTTTCAGAGTGATGTAATTTCAATGACCTGCATCTGCTTGAAAGAAATTATGTCTATGTATCAAAAGCTAAATCATCAAAATATATTTGTTTTAATTAAAGTGAGAAATTTGCTGAAGGGACACTGGAGAGCATAGCACTTAATAAACTTGATGAAATGCGGTATGTTTGAACAGTGTTGTGTTTGGGTAGCAAAACGAATTGCAGTATCCTTACTCAGACTGTGAAGTACCAACTCTGAGTAGTTAAACTTCCTTTGGAAATTGTGGCTGTTGTTTAAGATACTCGGTGTTGTTAATGATGTCTCCGTGATCTTGTCCCTAGTGCTGTGCGTGAACAACCTCAATTACAATCCAGGGAATGAGGAAACTGCTATGCTTGTGGCTTGCCCCTACATAAAGCTTGTACTTTTTGTAAGTTCTCAATGTTCCAGTTCTCAGTTAAGTGGCAGACCTTGTAGTTTGGGGAATAAAACCTGAGGTTTCCAAATTCCTTCTTCTGTTACCATGTAGTCATAATTCTGAACAAGTTATTAAAAAACCCAAAAAACCACAACAAACAAACAATCCCCTCAACCTCTTCTACTACAAGTCATTTACCTGCTATGAAGAAGAAATACAGGAATTGTATTTTCAGGGCAAATGTATGATTTACTGAAATAATTTAGCATATTACTCTTCTTCTAAAATAAGTCTGTGCTTAATAAGCCTGAAACGCAAAAGGCTGTTAGCATGTGTTAGTGAGAATATGGAACAGAGCCAGGAGTTTTCTGATGGTTGAGCTGAAGTACGGTTTGCGTAGTAACTATAAGTATTGATGTAAAAGCCTAAAACACGTTCAGGTTTTTTCAGTGACATTAAAAACATTTGATACTGAGGCAAAGAAAGAATGAAAGTTTTCCAAGTAAACTGTCGGATAAGTTTTTTTGATTAGCAGAGTTATATGTGTCCTTGGAAGTGACATAAGATGCGAAGAAAAGTATTCAGGAAAGACTGATTTCTCTTTCTTTTTTTTCTAAATGACCTTTGGCTTCTGGATTCTTAAGTCTTTCTGTGTAAATAAGAGCTACAGCTACCACACTGACCTAAGATAATTGTCCCTGCCGTGCTTGGTACTTGCCTACTGCTGTCAAATGCATGAAAACCTTCACTTTAGATTGAGCTGAGCTGATTTACTTTATACTTGATATAGACTAAGGGCATATGCACAGACAACTGTCATTGCTGAGGTCGTGTGAAGTAGCCCACCTACGTTTCTGAAACGCCTTTCAGTGCAGGGTGATCTGGCATATCTTTAATTGTACGATCCACAGATCTCAACATTTTTCAGTAATTTATTTTACGGCCAAACAAAAAGAAGCAGTGAAGGACAGATGTTGGTAAAACTTGGTTGAGGTGAGGTTCTTAGTAAATAGCTTGTGTGATGTCGTGACCCAAAAGGTGCTCAGAAAAGAAAGAGACAACCAAGTAGAAAGCATCGCTGACCCTTTCATTTTGTGTAGAGTTGTACATTGAGAGTAATACTTGAAGATCTCGTACACTTTCTTAGGAAATAAATTCTCAGCCAAGCCTCTTACATATTTAACCGCTTTCCAAAATATGCCTTTATACTCTGTGTGTTTTTCACAGTGCCATGAATCCTAAATCCTGACATTTTCCTGTTCAGTGACAGTCACAAATATCTACAGGGAGTTCTACTTCTCTCAGATTAGTGCTACAAAACAAAGTCTGTCTTGTGCTTCTAAGAGCAACAGAAGCTGAAAATCTATTCTTTGTGTTGTTTCAAATTATCCTCACTCCTTTTTTAAAAAAGGAAATGTTTATAACAATATTGAAATGTCTTTCTATCTTTCATATGTTCTGTTGAAACCTCAGATGCTCAGCTCTTCCTAGAATATATAGTGATATTGCAGTGTTTCTGAGCCAATCTGTCAAAAATAACATATTTATTCATGTATCTGATCAATGCATGTGTGGACATTGGAACTATGATTTATCAATCAACAACATATTTTTTATTTAGCCTTGTCTTGAAATCTATGTTAAGTCTAGTTGATTCAATCTTGTGATCCCAAAATCAAAATAGTGATGAAGGGAAATTGACAAGAAGCTTAAATTTCTGCTGGTTTTTTGTTTGTTTGTTTTATTCTGTGCTGAATTTTGTGTTAAAGCATGTTATACTACCCTTTCATCCCTTTGAGTATTAGAGACCACCATTTTATACTGTCATAACCCCTTTTTTTAAAGGCAATATCTCAGCATATTCGAGAAAAGAACAAAAGAGTACAAACTATTGTCAAAGTTGTAAATGGATCTACCTGCCAAAACAAACCTGATGACAAAATTGAAGCAGTCAAGAAGACAACAAGGAATACAGGAAAAAACGCGAGGCTGTCTTGGAAGTAGGTGGAGTTATTTTTAGTGTGGGGTGGTAAGGCAGAGAGAGCCTTTGGTATTTGATATGATAGTTTGAAAAAGTTACCATTCAGTAGAAAATGTTCCACTAAGTTTCGTGCAGATTAAATGGCTTATACAAAGTGTACAAAATAAGCAAATGCTTTTTTCTTGTCTGTCTGTGACCATTCTGAGGCTTCATGTTGGGAATTTTTCATTTTATTTTATTATTATTATTTTCTATTTAGGAGTGATTGAGTTTATACTTTTGATTTTCACCCTCTCCAGCAGACTAGTTTGTACAGGTTTTGAATCTTGAAAAAAACGGTAGATACTATACAGGACTCGGTTATTTACCATGCGAACCATTTTAACATAAGAATGCTCATGTAATTTACTGACCTTTATTTCACATCTCAATACGATACTCCTCTTCCCCTTATCTTGCTTCATGTCACTATGGAGTGTATGTTTTTTGGCAAGGTGAAAAAAAACTCTATAGTGCTCAAACGCACTTAGATTGCATTGTGTTTTATTTTCCAATAATGGTTTGTATGTATTTGTATATTTATAGGGGGAAAAGTCAAGTAAATTATACTTTATTTCTTGCGCTAAAGCAAGGACAAAGCAAACAAGTGAAAGTGAGATATATCCAAGTATGTATATGTATCCTTTCTTATTTTGGTATTTGTTTTGAGAGATGCTTCCCTGCAGAGCCCAATGCCTTTCTCCAAATTTGAATTGTTTTAGGAGAATAAGTGATTTCTTTTTTTGCTTTTGCATTATCACACAAGCACACAGGTAATATCTAATTCAGCTATTCAGTGTGTGCTAATTCAGCTAATCAATGTGTCTTTGTAAAGAACTTTGAGATTATATTTTTAGGGGCGTATGAGATGTTAAAACTTCTATAATATGGAAGATAAAGTTCTTAAAAAATAATAATACTCAAAAAAATACTGCATAAGAGGTTAAGTAGATTTAATTAGTGCATCATGACCCCTGGCAGTGTTTTATGTAGGTCTTGGCCTTTGGAGATATTCCTTTCAAAAATCACTGTTTACGTACTTGAAAGCTTTAATCTCAAGTATTTAGTGGTGATGGTGTTATTTCAGAATAAGCTTCATAAGGTGCTAGTATATAAACTTCAATTAAAAAGATAAAATGGCAATGTGATATGCGCATAGATCATGTCAATTCTGTGCTTTGAAACACAGACAGTGGCTATTTAAACTAATTATTCATTAGTGGTTACCTGTGAGTTACAGAAACAATTAAACTAGTCAACTGTGGAATTCAATATAAGTCCATGCATCATGTAGTGCTGTGGTATTTACCCTAAAGACTTATTACTACTGTAGTTTCAGTCTGTTTGTTGGTTTCAATGATCTCTAGTTGGTTTATAACCAATTTCTTCATCTGTTAGTGCACAAAGAAAGCACTAAGATTAATGCTCATGTGATACCTGGCAATATATTGAAAGAGTAGTGTCAGCAACAGCTACTCTCAAATCCAGAGGCCCTCTTTCAGACCCTAAATATGACAATTCCTTTGTTCCAGATTGCATTTCTAGCGGGAAAGAAAAATACAGCTCTGCTGCATAGCTTCCATTCCCTGAAGAATGCGTATTGTAGCCTGTTAGTGTCTGAAAGTGGATGTGATTTATGCAACCAGCAGCTGGTTTCAGCTCCACAGAACAACTCTTTTAGAGTACGTCAGATTATTTACGTGTTATGGTAGCATTGCTTGTATCTCTGCCTGGTGGCTTCTACTTCAATTTATGTCACTGCAGAAAACATCTAGTTGTTCTTTCAGTTCCCTGACAGTTCAGGTTTTTGTTTCACACTCTGCTTGCACTGTTTTCACATTTCTGCCTTCTTTGGCTGACTGTTGATATAAATCAATGTTTGATCAATTTGTCTTCCATTCCATCTCAAGGCTCTCCTAGATATATGTTGGCAGCCTGGAATAGTTTCTTCATACTAACCAAAATGGTGACTGCATGCAAAATGAATTAATGTCTCTCTCTCCAATATAAGAACAGAACAAAGGGAGAAATTAAGCCTAAGCTGTATTTATCAGATAAGTAGCACTGTAATTTCTGGCATTCTCTACAGTATGTTAGTACCACCCTGGACTGTGTAGGAACTCAGTCTTTGTAGTTCTCATAGTGAAAACTGAAATGACAATGACTGCCAAAAGATGGTTTCACTTTATGTAAAAGTGTTTTATCAGGACACAAAGTCAACTCAGTGTAGAAAATCGCTGATATGCTATTCAGAGTGAGCATTTCTTGGAGAATACCCAATATCCATCTCTAATGTTATATGTGAGGTTGATGACCTGGATGGAGTGCAGATTTTTAATGATAAAGTGTTCAAGGCATAAAATTGCTGGAATGTGAGCCTTACATCCTCTTGTGAAACTAGTGAATGAAACCTGCAAACAAGTTAATTCTCTGACTTGGCAAAATAGGAGCTCTAAGCAAGTAATATATTTACTGACAGGTAAAATAGGTGCTTTCATCTGGAGCTTTGAGCTTCCTTTAGTCAGTACAGCTATACAAATTCAGCAAACTGGTTTTAAGTCTACACAGGAAAGAGGTAGGAAGAATTAACCACAGTTTTAATAAAGTCAAATTAAAAAATTCATGGAAGTAAAACACTGTTCCGCCTAATACAGAAGGAGACAAGTTGGGAAATAGGAAAGCATTAGTAGGTGCGGAAGCCTCAGGTGTGTTATTTTATTTCATTTTAACTGTAACTTGTCTATTTTGTGATGATTTCATCACTTGCCTCTTGAATACAGTAATTCTCAGAGGAATAATTTTACCTCCTACACTGCTGATGTAGGAATGCGCTGTATTTGATGATCAACAATAGTACACTCTAGAAAGGGCTCTATGCAAGCAGTGCTTGGAGGAAGCAGATCTTCTATCGGTAACAAATCAATACTTCATTTTTTATATTTGAGGAACATAAATACTTGTGCTAGATAAATGTAGCACTACCTAGGTTTGTTTAGTTTATCTGCACAACTTCCAGAGGTCATAGCTGTATTTTTGTACTGGTCATTATCATGTGAGGAGTCTATTAGGAATAAATAACTAAAATATTGGAGGGAGTGGGGGGGGAGGAGAGGTTTTGTGCTTACTTTTGTATGTTGGCAGAAGGCACGGTCTGGAAAATAAATCAGAAATGCTAAACACTTGTTAAATTATCTAATGCAGTTTGGATTAGCAAGAAAAGTTAAACATCCCCTACAGCAAGAATTTAGCTGTTTCAGTGGGATACCTTGTAGATGATTGCTTTAAGCAAGAACACCGAAGTGTGAATGCTCAGTAACTCTAATTTGCAGTATCATAATTCCATTAAAATGAGGGGTTAAAAAAAATACAACAGTACAGAATAGAAATGGTGTGATGAACAAGTGCAAATTACATCTTCACTTTCATGCATTTTGATAGCTGCAATTTCTTGACTAAATCTGTAGACTTACAGCAACGTGTCAAGTAATTCACAGAAGGAGAAGGAGAGAAGGTCGAGTGCAGTCCAAGAACGGCATCACCTCAGTCCAACAACAATAAATCTAATTTCCTAGATGTTTGGGGCCACTGAAACACATGATAAAGTTTACAACCAGAAACTACTCATGACATGAGCCATATTTGGGGTGAGATATGCAAGAAGCAGATACCCTGAAGAGGGATCTGGAGGGACAGGAACATGGCAGGAAGGGAATACTGATCATGGAGGTGTGCAGACAACTTCTCAGATTCATTTTAGGGCACCTTGGGCTGCAGGGAGGAGCAGAAGCATTTTGATCACACAACACAATGGTTAAGGATAGTTTACTGTGTTCCATTTTCCACTCCCAAAGGTGTCAATATTTTCTCAAAGCAGACCTAGGATACCTCATCTCCAGGTATTGCTTGTGCTTTCCAGGCAACAGGAGACTTTTGAACCTAAAATAAATGACAACCACCACCCTAAAATCTAACAGTGGGGAGAGGGGATGCATAGCTGCCTTCCACTGTTAGTGGTATGTGTGAAGAGGTGAGGGTGTTTTATGGTTGTGAATTTTTCACTTGCTTAATCTCTAGATAGGTCTGGCTTTAAATATTAATCATTTTTATGCAAATGCCCAATATGGCACCATCGTTCCTAGGATGTAAATAGGAGCCTAATGGAATAGATGTACTGGGAAATGGCTCTGCATTATGTTCAGGGTAGTATTCAGTAATGGAAACAGTGCTTTAGAAATCATGTGCTTTAATCTCAAGATGGAGAAATATTAGGAAATCCTTATTGTCTGAAATACCTAGTGCTTGAGAATTCCACATGTACTAATCTGGATCTTGTCACCAATATTGTCTCTAATCTGTGATAGAAATGTTGCAACTTGAACTATAGTTAATGAATAGTATTGTCTGAATTCTCAAAATGGATTGGATGAAAAATAGTTAGATTCTGGCTTTGTCTGAAGCTGTGGAAAAGGGGGCTTCTTATTGAGATAGCTGTCTAACTGCATAGTCCTTTTGAGATAAGGCATCAATAACTTTCTCCTAATCTTAGCTGAGCTTAATCAAACACCTCACTTATCAGACTTAGCTGCTCTCAGGTAAAAGCCTTCTTATCTTGCGTTCACAGGATTTTATAGGAAGTTAGTTAACATCAAAAAGCACAGATTTTGAGTGTGACAAAGTCACCTCTACTCTGAAGAATATAAGCAATCACACTATTCACATCCCTGAAAAGTTAATTCTGAAATCTTTGTATGTGTTCCAGTTGAGTTGGTAAAATTTTTTTGTTATTAATAATGGTAATGACTGAGAATTTGTTCTTTGGAGCTTAACGCTACCGTATCTGAACAGAACGGCACCAGGTTACATGCATATACTAGATAGAATTCTTCTTGCTTAGAGAAAGAGACACATCTAAAGGACAGTGAAAAAGACATAAATTTACATTGTTGAAGGATTATTTTAATTATCATTTGCTATAGAAATGTATGGTACCAAAGAGCCTACATTGCCAAGTCAAGCTATACATAGGAACCCAACTGTTAATTTTCTTGGTTTATGCACTCAATCTCTGAAATTCTACTTATTGAACATGTCAGGTTATGAAGCAGAGGAGAGTTGCCTTTGTATGGGATGTAGTTTAAAACAGTGTCAGGTTATTTTGTGAGTAAATACCCAGAGAAGATACAGCGGAAGGATTTTGTTTGCTAAATGGTGAAGAAGATATACAAGAGGAAAGATGTAATCCAGGGAGGGAATTGACTTGGCACTGATGTAAAGTAATAAGGATGATATGAAAGTCTAAGGAAAATGTTTCATTTCAAAAGATAAAAAGCATTATGAAGATTTCAAAGACCTAGAGTGCTGTTGAGCTGTATCTGGTGAAAGAGGAGTGTGAAATATTAAGTATTTGAAATGTTTTGTTCACAGGGGAATTAATTTGAAATTGTTGTTGATTTTATTATGCAGTTCATGTTAATGGATATTTGACTGTAAGGTTGATTATTAATGAAGGACAAATGAAATCTATGCTAAATGTTATGCCATCGCGTATCACCTTGAAACTTTAATTGTGAAAATTGAGTAGGGCTGGGTTTGATCAGTATTGCAGTTGAAAGCTGTGAGAAGCTTGCAGTAGTGCTGGTGAGAGGCCCTAGGACAGCTTAATGACAATTCATAGTACATTTATAAAGGGGGACTTAACTGCTGCAGCCTTTTATAATCTCATGTTATTTTCAGATGGGGAGTGGGAAAAAGCTAAGAACAAACTTTGGAAGGTTTGGTTACACACTAGGCAGTAAAACCTCTGTCACACTTTCTATAATTAAATGGTTTCTTACAGTCCTACCAACTGGAAGGTTGGATGGGGTTTTTTTTAAACTACTTTATGAACATTCAGTGATTGTTTTCATAGAATCATGGTTCATTGAACCATAAAATAGTGTAGGTTGGAAGGGACCTTAAAGATCATCCAGTTTCAACCCCTGCCATAGGTAAGGACGCCTCTCACTGGATCAGGGGNCTGGAAGCTGCTCTAAGGTCTCTCTGGAGCCTTCTCTTCCCCAGGGTGAACAACCTCAGCTGTCTCAGCTTCTCTTTTGTCTCATCCTATGACCTTCAAGTACAGATATGCTTCAGAATTGAAGAATCCCTTTGTGAAACGTTTTGCAGTGGCAAAAAAGTATTCATTGCAGCAGGCCAGGATTTTTTTGTCACATGAGGGTGTTGAGAGTGGAGCTGTAATATTTTACTTGGGGTGGGGTTTCTGATAAAAAATATTGAATTATCAAAAATCTTCTCTGAATATAAAGTGTTAGCAATAGGATAGATTTTTAAAAATTATTATGATTTTTAAAAGCTAAAGAGAAGAAACCTCCTTTATTCCCTTTCCACAATCCCAAAATGCAGACCTGGGTAGCTCTTGTCAGTAATCCAGCAGTCAGTATTGCACCCTTGCCTTTGCAAGCATTCAAACAAAATGAGACCCCAGGAGACTCTAGAATGAGAGCTTGGCCATATCTATGATTGCAAGTGATGTAGACTGATGGAAGGAGAGCTGTAGAACAAAATAGTTTTTAGAGGACCTGCCATCCACCACATATGCTTTTCTGTTTTTTTCATTAGCTATTGTCTGGCTCTGGGGAAATAAATACACATTTGCTGTTGGAATGTCACACTGCCACACTGTGGTTATTTGGAAGATAGATCATAAGCAAGAAACTCATCTGCGGACCCTTAAACCATAGTACAGAGCTTTGGTCTTTGTTAATCTCTTACTCAGATGAGACAGGTTTGCATAAAGCTAATACCTATGAAAAATGTCAGCAAAACTGCTTGTCTCCTCGGTTTTCCTTCCATGTTTCATTGAATCCAGCATCTTTCTTTGGGAGACTTTCACATTCTTGTGAGTAACTCGCTCTGAAGTAAGCAGAGGGGAATAACACGAGACCTGACACAAATTTGGTAGTCTTCATTTTGGTTTTGTTTTCAGTTTTTTCCAAAGCAAAATACATTTCAGTATCCAGTCATTGTTCAGACTTCAGATATAAGCTGTATATTTAATATGATCTCATATTTATTAAAAAATTCTTTAAAGTCTGTTTTTCAGAAATGTATCTGTCACTAGGGGCTCTAATGGATTCCCCTAAGGGATCCTTGTAGAACTGTTAAACTTCAGAAGTCCCTTTCTGATCTCATCTGTGTCTCCACTCTATGAAATTAAAAGGCTGCACATAATTGAAGAAGTAAGGTGAGGCGAAAGACAAATGACGGTTTTAAAGCTCCTTCTTTCCAGTGGCCCAAGCCAGGGAGAGGTCAGCCTGTGCCTGCTGAACCTCACAGGGATTGTGAGGAGCACTGGTGCTGTCTCGAGGCAGGGCTCCAGCATGGTATTGCCCTGTCTACCCTAGCTCTGTGCCAGGTTCAGACCTCTTCGAACTGGGAGTGCTGCGACCAGCTATGGGGACTGGGACCTGTGTCAGCTCGGTACAGACATCATGGAATCATGGAATGATTTGGATTGGAAGGGCCCTTAAAGACCATCTAGTTCTGACCTGTCTGCAATGGGCAGACATTTCCCCCTAGACCAGGCTGCTCATCCTCTGAGCCAGAGCTGAGTCTTTGTTAAATGAGGCATTTCTTGCTACATGGCGGGTAGGTGAGGAAGCCTGATGGCATCTGATCCAAAATAAAACAAAAAGACGAAACAATTGAAATATCCCCTTTAGTGAGGGCACTGTAATTAGTTTTCTGCCTCTTTGAATCTGGCATTAGTTTTCTCTCATGTGCAAACTGCTGATTTATCTCATCGGCATGGAAAGTAATGCTAAACCAATTATCAATCTATTAAAAGTTCTGTATCTCAAATGTGATTTCTTCAGCCACATCTAGGAAGTGATGGAAAGCAAGTACAGATCTCTGCAGTATTATATTATTTAGTTCTGTCTTACAGAGCCTAGGGATGATAATCACCCAAATTTAAAATCTTTACAATGCTAGCAATTTGCTAGTGTCTGAAGGCATAGAGAATAAAAGAAACAGGGCTATACAGTGGCTAGAGCAGAGTTAGAAAAAGGAGTTCTTATTCACTCCTCCGCTTCTAAGCATTAGAAGAGGTTCTGTAATGTTGTCAGGCCTCAATGTTTGTTACAGAAATTGAAGAAATCAATTTAAATGCTAAAATAATTTGGGAATTTAAATAAGATTAGTTTAATGAACAAATGAACATTCCTTTGTGACATGGGATACTACTGAAATCTTTAGAATTGAGACATATGTTGCCCTAATGCAGCTTAAGGAACTTGAGTTTGACTAAGATAATAAAGGTCTTCTCAACTTATAATTACAGTTTAGTGTTTTAGATGGTGTCATTGTTTTCCTACTCCTTGCTACCAGCAGCACATATGTGCATTGGCACTTTAACCGGCTGCATTGTTCACATTATATCGCATTAATAAGGTCAGTGCACCTGAGGCAGAACGAGCTATTGCACAGCTTTTCCCCCTCTCTGCTCCAGCATGTGTCATAACGAAGTCTCCACAGGTCATTGTGTTGGTATCTCTGGGCTTTCTTCTGCCAGATGGTTGGGTTGCAAGTGTGAGGTCTCATTCCTTTATTTTATTTTTTTTCCCCTTCCTTTGGTATATCTTTAATTCTGAAGAGTTTGTTAAATCTGAGTGCAGCATGTATAATTTTCTCATTAAATCAATGGACAAGGTCATTATATGTTAAAAGGAGGAAATAACTAGTTCACACATGTTATCTTCACAAAAATATGAGCTAAGCAATTCTGTACTGACCTTTCAATATCATTCAAAATTAAATTCCATATAAACTCTTCTACTATATTCAATTCTGGTGCTGCTATGATGTTAGAATGGCTTTTAGATGAAAAAAAAACCACCCTAGCTATTTCTTTGTAACTGTTCCATTGCATTTGCTTGTCAGGGTTTGGGGCTTTTTTGTTTGCCTATATTTAACTTCTTCATTTAATGCACATATGTTTTCATGGTATTGATCATGGGAACATCAGGTACTTTCTAATTGCAATTAAAACTGCTGTGAAGTCTGCATTTACTACTCTCTCCAGAAATGCAGGCCTTGATATGCTTAAGAGTAACAAGTGGAAGGACTTGCATCTTTAAATACTATGGAAAAGACATTAATATAGATTTGTAGTGGTGAAATGAATTGCTCTGTCTCAGGGGCAGGAAGCATTTTCTGCAGAGTATAATTCAGAACACAAAAGAACATCGCTATGAAGGTGCAGTAAAGATACAGAACAGTAATAGATAAGCCCTTAGAGTACACATATTTAGCAGAGGAATATTAGAGTGACTTGAGAATGAAGAAATGGAATAATAACACTCAGGGCTCCAATGTTCACATCTGTGAATATGCTTAATTGTTTTATAGCGATGCTTTAAATGTGGTGCATGACAAATAGAAATCCATAAGATGCTTCCTTTTTCAGGTTTCACCTGAAGCTTAAAGAAGGGGGCATTTATCTCTGCTAGTAGCAATGTTCTGTGTGAGCGAATACTTTATGAAAATGCATGGGTACCATGCAAAGGAAGTCGGGTACGATGAGGAAAGCTTTGTCTTACTTTGTTTTCAGAACCTAGCACAGCTGGCTTTTAATATTTACTGTGGTCTTGGAGAACAGCAGAGCATGGATAAGTGCTTAGGGGTTAGGGGGTGATGAGTACTGCCAAAAACTTCCTGTGCCTAAAAATGAAGCATTGAGGCCAGAGACATGGCTAAAAGAAAAAAGCAGAAATTATCAAATTTTGTCTTGACTGAGGCCTGATCTGATGATGCTGAAATTAGAGCTGGATACAAAATTCTTTTATCTTAATGTAGATTGTCTTTGGAAGTTTCAAACAAAAGATTTGCACAGGAGAACAAAACTTTACCAAGGCTGAAGGCAAAATATTAAACAGTAATAGCAGGACACTGGGAAGCCGAGGGCTCCTCTGCTGAGACGCGGAGTGCCTTGTTAAGTCTGTGGTGCTCTAGACAAGATTAATGTCCTGACCTTCCTGTTTTATTAGTCTAGGATATCTCCATGTCTTTCTGGTTTTGGTCGGGGACCTTTTCCAGTGTATTGCTGAAGTTAATCTATTCTCAGCCTTTTGTCTGTTGTGACTAAAAATAATTTAGTTGAGCTAGTCAAGAATTTGCCTGTTTCAAATATAGAAAGACAGGGTGACTTGCCAAACTGGAAAAAGCACAATGGAATGGTTTCAGTTTGAAGTTGAGTTCATTCCTTCGCTTTTAAGATAAGAAATTCCTGAACCGAGAAGGCAGATATAACTTTCACTTTAAGAAAGGACACCGGGAAAGGTCAAAACAATTTAGAACAGATTTGTCTCTTCAAATAATGCAAGTAGTTATGTTGTTTTAAAAAAGGAAATGAAATCTTCATTGTGGAGGACTTATTCATGTAAAACAGATTAAAATATGCATTCATAATATGTAAATATAGAGCCAATTAGCATGAAGTTTTTTCCAGTATAAGTGACTGTAACCTGCCAGCGTCCTCTGGGACGACTTTGAAACTGAAATGCTGCTTCTCTATAGTCCCAGTTAACAAAAATCAATAAACAGTAAACACAGAGCAGTCTGCTGCCAAGTGAGAAATGTCTGGATAGGACAGTTTCGTTTTTAACAGATGAGCAGAATACACCAAGAGCAGAGAAAGGCTTAAGGCATCATAAAGCCCTGCACGCATTCCAGGACCAGCCCAGTTCCAGCAGGCAACAGGAAAAGAGTAGAACTCAGAAAGAGGATTAAAGTCCGTGTGCTTGGACTGCCTCCTGTGTGTTTTTCCTCAGATTTAGTCAGCTCCACTCATCTGAAGGCAATATGAAGAGGGTATAAAAACACTGAAGCGTTTATTTCCACTTTAAGTTTGATCTTTTCTTTGATCCTTGAAAGGTTCCGTCAAAGCAGGACAGTTTGAATCTGTCAGGAGGCCTGGTGGCAAATGAGGTTGTGGTGTGTCAGTTCAGCAGAAATGACATCTTTGCCTTGCAAGGGATTCTACCAGGAGCCTGAGAAGGGGTAGGGAAGCAAGAGGCCAAACCTGTGCTAGCTCTTACCATTGCAACGATTCTCTGTAAACCTGATGCTGTCAGAAATACTCAAGTCGTAATAAAGAGAGAACATTATTTATACAAAACTATAACTAAAACTATAACAAAACTATATATAACAAACTGTTATAACAAAACTATCACTATATATAACTACCTGAAAGGAGGTTGTGGAGAGGAGGGAGCTGGCCTCTTCTCCTAAGTAACAGGGGACAGAATGAGAAGGAATGGCCTCAAGCTCCACCAACGGAGATTTAGGCTGGACATTAAGAAGAAAAATTTCACAGAAAGGGTCATTGGGCACTGGCAGAGGCTGCCCAGGGCGGTGGTTGAGTCACCTTCCCTGAATGTGTTTAAGGGATGGGTGGACGAGGTGCTCAGGGACATGGCTTAGTGCTTCATAGGAATGGTTGGACTCAATGATCTGGTGGGTCTCTTCCAACCTGGTTGTTCTATGATTCTATGAAAAAGTTATACTAGTGGATGTCTGACACTTTTCTACTTGAATAGCTGGAGTAATTACACTCAACTTAATTACACCATGGAACGTAGACATTGAAGTGGCTGTGCTTTGCTCCCATTTTTAGAATCTGGATTTTTGAAGTCTCCTTATGTGAAAACATGTAGCAAAGTATTTGACCGTTCTATATGAGGTCTGCTTGTACGCAGCGTGCTGTTCATAAACTCAATTTTCCTTTTGCATGTGAACTCTAAAGGATCACTGCATCTTTAATTGCATTAATCCAAGTTGCAAGTAGCTTGCATGTTTCTAGAGGTACAGAGGTTAGCTCAACTAAGTACAGAACCTTTAAAATTAAGTAGATTGAGGGTTTTGCACATTTGCTATGCTCAGCTTTTGAAAGCAGTTTCCGCTAAAAGTCCATCTACTTAAAATTCAAGCACTCTGCAACTAAGGAACTCCAAAAAGAGGTAATGAACCATAAATTATTGCCGTTAGATATTTAATACTCAATCAGTATGTGCTCTCTCATGCATATCCCACTGGCATTGCATTTATTCTGACAGTGTGGTACTGGTTCAATTACTTTTGCTCATTTACAATAAAAGATTAATGAAAAGAGGTATATTTTAGTTCACAGAGATTAATTGCATCCCTTACTTTCCCTGCTCTAGAAATATTCAACCCATAATCCTGATAGCTTTTTCGTCAACAAGTACATGGAAAATTAATAGACTTTCTTCTGCTGGAATCCTCAGTAGGCTTGCAGATATAAACATCCAGGGAAAAGCTGACTGAAAGTTGGATTTCTGGTATGGAGGAATTAATTTACCTTCTCTCCCTCAATCTTTCTCTTTCCCTTCTCTCTTTAAACCACTCTGATGACACTTTGAATTAGCCAGAATAAAAATGCTTGTGAAGTAAGAGTTGGAAACCAGCACACTTTGTCTTATGTAGTCTGACTAATACAAGTTGTGTATTTCCCTACTGATGCATGGCCAAAGGCAGCCAGTCATCGTGATGGTGGATTGGTGTTTCAAGCACTTTCTAGGGTGTTACTGGCTTAAAAAAAAATCTAATAGTCTATGTATTTGCAGAGTACTTTCTGAGATTACTAATAAAACTTATTTTAATCTTGCTATGAATGTAGTTGATACTTGTTTAAAATAACAAACTTAACTATCACATAGTTTAAGACTGAATAACTTCTCAGGTATTTAGGTTCAGAGTTTTTACTCCGTGGTGTAAAGATGATGGGGAAGAAAATCAACAAAAACAAAAAGCATTCATGCGTGTGTGGTTGTGATGTAAGGGAAAAAAAAAAGGTTCTGTTTTATTTTACAGGAGTTCTATTGATGTTAACAAGAAAATGAATGTATAAAAGGTAATAATTACAATCTCATGACAAAACTCACCAGTGGCAGTAGGTTTACAAAAATATGAAGTTAAGAGACATACATGCAAGCAGCAGAACCTTAAGGTCAGTCTTCAGCATTCCACATTTATAGCTGGATTTGGTTTAGCTTCCAAATTGGTTACCAAGCTGTGACCTTCCTTGAATGCGAGCAGGACAGATTTCAAAAAGGATTGCCTTGAGTTCAGCTTAGACAAGTATCCAGACATTCAGAATTTATCACAAATTTCTAGATCTTTTGAGCTTACAAAGCCAGAAGGGAAATCTGAATACAATCTTTCTTGCAATGTTTTGGTAGTTCTGGTTCTGCTCAGTGCCAGAAACTATTGGTAGAAAAATGGTACAATATTTCAATATTTTGGACCTTAAACCCTTGGTTTAGGCATAACAACAGAAGTATGCTTTAGGTATGCAGTACGTGTACTCATTTTATATAATTTGTTTACCTCTCCACGGTCCCATAGTAAATGCTTTTCAAACTGCTCTGAAGATGTTTCTTTGACATCCCGCTCTAAATCTACTGTAAAAATGTAACAGCTAGCTTAAGGTCTATATCCAGCTCAATCTCAAAATGCAGTTTTATATATATGATCCTTTCTAATCTGTGCTATTTTCCATCTTATTAAGGCTTATCAGGGTAAGTCTTGCTGACTTAGAAAGTAGAAGGAAAGCTGAACTGGTTTATGATTGGATAGTACAATTTATGGGGTGGTTTATACTAAGGTAAAGGAAGAGGCATGACTTAAGGGAGTTCTGAGTCCTCTGCAGTCATTACACGGCCAGATTTGTCTCCTGAGGGCTGAACAAAGATGTGGATAAAATACTCAGACTTGGTTTGTTGGTGACTTAATGAGTACTTTTCAGGCCTGTTTAATCCATATGGAGTAGGGCCTGTACCTCTTTTTTTCAAGACTTTGTCTTGCTCCCATAGGACAGTATAAGGGATTCTGAGCTCTTAACTTGAAAGAGAGAGCATATATCAAATACGTATGTACTAGTTCTGAAGGGCTGAGGTTAGACAGTGTTGCTTGATGCACTGTACTCTGATTTTATAGAATCATAGAATCACCAGGTTGGAAGAGATCCACCGGATCATCAAGTCCAACCATTCCTATCAAACACTAAACCATGTCCCTCAGCACCTTGTCCACCCGTGCCTTAAACACCTCCAGGGAAGGTGAATCAACACCCTCCCTGGGCAGTCTGTTCCAGTGCCCAACACCCCTTTCTGTGATTTTTCTTTTTTTTTTTCTAATGTCTAGTCTAAATCTCCCCTGGTGGAGCTTGAGGCCATTCCCTCTTGTCCTGTCACTTGGGAGAAGAGGTCATTACCCTCTTCTCTACAACCTCCTTTCATGTAGTTGTAGAGAGCAATGAGGTCTCCCCTCAGCCTCCTCTTCTCCAGGCTAAACACCCCCAGTTCTCTCAGCCGTTCCTCATAAGGCCTGTTCTCCAGCCCCTTCACCAGCTTTGTTGTTATGATGCTGTTGTTCATTGTCTTCATCTTACCAGGCATGGGGGAATCTTTCTTGAAATTATTTCACTGGGGGGTGGGAAAGTGTCATTTAACTGCTCTTCAGGATAAACTGCATTTACTTCTTTGCTCATTTTAATGAGAGCTGAGTAGGTTTGGGGGTAGCTACATCTAACTTAGAAAACTGTAGCAAAATACTACTGCTTCTTATAGTTCTTTTCTCTGTGAAATTGTATTTTAAGTCTGAATAATTCAGCTTATTTCACTTCTTTCTATGCCCACTATTTCTTTGAGTGCTGGAGGATTCTACATTTAATTTCTGATCTTTATAGTAGCAGATTTTTTTAATTTAATAATACTTTAGAGCTGCCTGTAATTACTTGGAAGATATGACTTCTTTTTTGTGTAAGTTATATGTCTGTAATTAAAAGAAGATCTGGGACATATATCTCCAGTTAATAATACTCATGATAATAGAAAACTTGTGTAGGTTTTAATAGGAAACAACTTTTTTATTTGCTTTTATTGAATCATACGTAAATTGACACAAAACTATTTCCCTTGTATTGCGCAGTATGTCTTAAGGAGCAAATTTAATAAAAAGACAGTTTTAAATTTGCTGAGTAGACCCTGATTTGGGCACATCTGCAGAATGTCCCATGAAGCTGTGCCCTGCCACGGAATTTCTCCACAGAAACAGAGTGCAGCAGCCAGAACCAGAAGCTGTGCTTTTGCACAAGTCAGAAGCCGCAGTGCTGAAGAGTCACTTCTTGCTTAACCCACACAGATATTAAAGTTGTGTGGGTATTTCAAATTCCCACAAAGGTGGGATTTCAGCTGTTTGTTCTCAGCGTTGCATTCTCCACACAGCTAGGGAGAGGCTCTTGCTCAGGAAGTGTGGGGATAAGATGAGGAGGACTGAACAGATCTAGGCTGAGAGAAGGGGGATTGATATGAGATCTTGGGAAGGAAGATTTTGCTGTGAGGGTGGGAAGGCCCTGGCCCAGGTTTCCCAGAGCAGTGGTGGCTGCCCCATCCCTGGAGGGGTTCAAGGCCAGATTGGATGGGGTTTGGAGCAACCGGATCCAATGGGAGGTGTCCCTGCCCATCGCAGGAGGTGGAACTGAATAGGCTTTGAGGTCCTTTCCAACCCAAACCATTCTATAATTCTATGATCAGCTGGTAGTTGAAAGCTGAGAGCAAAGCAGGTGATTTAAATACCCTGTGGCATGAGGAGATGTGAAGTAAGGATTTCACTACTGAGTCTGCTGTGATACCTGACAGTGCAAGAAGAAAAGGAGATTATGGTAGCTTCTTTTTTTCTCTTATTTTCCTGGCATATGTTTTGGAAATACCTTTTTCTGCATTTGAGCCTGTAGGACAGTCCGAGGAGAACAAGCTGATGGAAGTCCTTCTAAAGAATCAACTGGTGATGAAATTACTCACACCAATATCTTTCATTGAAACTACAGTTCATTCAGTTGTCATTGCTCTTTTCATACTTCTTTTGGAAAGTGATATGACCGCAGTTGTTGCAGCACAATAATCTCAACTCTTGCACTTTTTGTTCTTCTGCCAGGTCTTCCTCAGTCTGACTGTCCTGCTTGGTTTTTTCTCTCTTACATGAATATTTGTAACTCTGTGATTGTTTCGTACCATAGAAGGACATAGTGTTCTGCAATTTAAAAATGCAATTATTCTTCAAACAACACTCTTGCAGAGACACCCCTTAGAAGAAAGCACATCCATTCAGTAATGGTCTTGCATACTTATACAAAATTCCACCTTATTTCACCCCAAATTCTAAACTAACTCATTCAGTGTAATATTAAAAGATGAGATCAGGGGAAACTCGAGTGGGAGAAATATATTTATTTTTAAACTGGATTTTGCAGTCTTGTTTCCTTTCCTCTGCACTGTCCTCTGCCTTCTATCAGAGACCAAATTAAATTCTAATAATTGAAACCTCTTGGAGACTCTTAAAGAACATCTGTTGTAATGCTATATTTTTTTCTTAGTTTTAAGTCTTAACCAGGTCTTAATCTCTAACTTTGGACAGATCATTTTCCGCAGCACTCATGAAATAAAGCAGAGTATCTGGGTTTTTTAGCATTTGATATTCTTTGTTTTGCAGTCAGGGTAAGACCAAGCAAGGGACTATATAAGAACATTGATCTCTTTTCTTCCACTTGGCTGAATAAGACCTGTGGTGGTGTTTGCTTCTAGGACCTAATTCTGAAGTTCAAGGAAATCAAAAGGTCTTCCATTTACTTCAGCAAGTTTTGAATATGGCTTTTTTTTAAATAGAAATATTAAAAATGGGAAAATGTCTGTATAGGACCAGATTTTTTAATTAAAAAATGGCTTACAGAGATATTTATTCTTTAGCTCAGCAAAAGCACATCAAAATCAAGGTAACGAGATGAGTGATGACAAATCTTGAGATGGGGAAGGGGCAAATCTAGCAGAACACTTTACATCCAGTAAGCAAAAAGTAACATGGAGTAAGAATCATGTCCTGATATCTTGAATTCTTGTAATGATGTAGAATGACTCAGGCTGTACAGGCTTCTTACTTCTTTTTTTTTTTCTTGGAGAGGAAGGAGGGACAGAAATCGCCCTATGACTAAAAAATGGAATCAAATAGCTAGTGCAATTCTGCTCATCCTTTACTAGCGTAAGATGAGATAAATTCCACTGGTTTTACTTTGTAACTAAACTTTATTGAAGCTAAACATTTTAAATACTCTTATTTATTAATGCCATATTTTAAATCAGAGCAACTCTATGAATGAATTATTGTTAGGCACAAAAAGCAGGAAACCATCAGTGAACTAATAGCTCTCTGTAAAGGTGTTTCTTAGCATATTCTCTGAACAGTTATCCTTTAACAATGGAGGAGTGGCTTGAATATATCTATATCAGCTATAGTTTCACATAGTTTTAAGTCAATCACTTATTTCTTCGTCCTCCCTACCCTGTTCCTGCTTAACTCTGTTACAATAAAGTAGTTATATAGGTTTATAGAAGGGTTTATATGATGCAAGGAACTGGATATTCAGGGAATTCTGTCTGCCTCTATGTACTGTGTCTCAAGGGGGAATAGCGGTCGCAGTTGGAGATTTAAAGCTTAAAATTACAGACACATTATAAATCATGAAGGGGTGGTGGGAGAAAGGTCTAGAAGCTTAAAAGATGATGTAGGTGAAGCTTAGGCATCTTGCTCTGAAGTTGTGCTGCAGTGCTTCCATGATCACCCTCGCCAAGGTTGAGATCCTGGAGTTCTCAGAATTGCTCTTAATTGGTTTTTATCTGATTTCTTATTTTTCACTATTAGATCTTATTCTCCAAAAAGTGGCAGTTAAGGATAGTAAAATTGATTAGTATTGGGAAAATTCATGGAAGGTTCATTAAATTGATTCTCTTTTTGCACATTTGCAAACAATAAATCTGAATCTCCATATCTTCAGAGATTTTCGGGTGCTCAATTTAATCTCTTTCTGAGGGAAAGATGGAGTTTCATTACCTGAACCCTCTGTATGAAAAACGCTACTGGCAAGACAATACATACTGGTACCAGGATGTTCCACTGTATTTTGTGCATTGTTTTTTAGTAGTAAAACTGTGGGGAAAACAGCATTTAAGAAGCTTACATGACAAACCCCCCAAAAATAAAAATCCCCAGACCTTTGTTAAACAACATTTCTATTGATTAAGAGAATAGATTATGTTACCAAAATAAACATCACCAAACAAGTTTTTGTTGGTAATTACCATTAAAATTAGATAATTGGATAGGAAAGCCAGTTAGGAATCAGTCATTATTGCGTTTTAGCACAATTGATTTTGTATTTAAGTCTTTTTGATTATGTTAACAAAGCTGAACACCTTTTATTATCTCAATTTTTGGAAAGAAATAAACTCAAACAATTGAGTTCATACTGTTGTGATAGCTTCTACTCTATAGCCCCAATTCCTGTGGCATCTATTTTATGTCATCTAAAGAGCCGTCATTAACTGGAGGGGGAAAGTAGTTAATTCGGCTTACAAGTACAGAAGGAGTATTCCTAAAGAACTTATTTAGAAACTCGCCTTTAGCTGAAGGAAGGAGGGAAAGGGGCTCTTCCTTCAGGAGGAAGATGACGGGACAGTATATTTTAAGGGCTACCAATACTGATGGTGACAAATGGTTCTCTTAAGAAAACAAAGGATCAGAAGCCTTCAGAGTATTATTGTGTATCTACTGGTTCCAAGATTAATGGTTCATTTTATAAATAATTAGTCTATATTTCCTAATTCATTTAAATGTTACTTTTCTTCTTGCTATAGAATCATAGAACAACCAGGTTGGAAGAGACCCACCGGATCATTGAGTCCAACCATTCCTATCAAACACTAAACCATGTCCCTCAGCACCTTGTCCACCCGTGCCTTAAACCGCTCCAGGGAAGGTGAATCAACCCCCTCCCTGGGTAGCCTGTTCCAGTGTCCAATGACTCGTTCTGTGAAAAATTTTTTCCTAATGTCCAGCCTGACCCTCCCCTGGCAGAGCTTGAGGCCATTCCCTCTTGTCCTGTCTCCTTGGTAGAAGAGGTCAGCTTCCCTATTAAAGTGTGCGAGAAACAAAGTGAAAGAAAACACTCCACTAATGCTATGTGAATAATATTTTAACCTTTCAATATAGCAGGAATTGTGCTAAGGGAATGCAAGTGTGTTGCGATCTTGAGTTCTTGTATTATGGAGCTGCTACAATTATTTTTTATGCCATGTATCTGGTTCAAAGCCACAATAGTTTGAGTAGGGGATAAAAAGGAAAAACACTACATTAAAAATGGACAATGGACCTGAGACATCTGAGGTAAGAGTGGCAAGTAAAGATTAGTTGTAGGCATCTAATGTAGATCATAGTTTCATCAGTCAGCTGCGTTTAGAAAATGAACATTTTACAGATTATTTAATCAGACACCTTCAAAGATGAAAAGAACCGGATTCTGTTATTAGTGCAATATTGACCTTTGAAACTTAGTTTGTCTGTTAAGGGTGCTATGGGAAATACTTGGATCCTTTGGGTTCTAGAAGCTAAATGTTAGAGTTCAATGTGAGGGGTAGGTGTGCACGAATGCATCTGGGGCAGGGAAGGAAAAGGAGAGAGATTGTTAGCTTCCTCACCCAGTTGGAGAAGGAATTATATCAATCTGTTTCTTATAGGAGTAGGAAACATCGAAATACATTAAGATCCTAAATGCAGTTACTTGTAGAATGCTTCACCCTGCTATCACTCTTAAACATGTCATGTCTGAAAGTGCAAATGCTCAGGCTCTGTGCTCGTTCAGGAGCGTTTTTCTCATGAACTTAACTATCAATGTGATCAGCAGTTCAGCTGGAGTCAACAGCTTATTGTTGGCATAAAGAAAAGGGAAAAGCTGTTGAGGGAACACTTTTATAAAAGTCTCTTACGTGTATCCTCTTGCAGTTAAGGCCACGTTGCTGCTACAACGCCGACTTGAATAGAACTCGGTTTAAAAGAAATAAGGATTAAATGAAACGGTTTACTGTGAATCCACAGGTCCTGTGGCTTTTGTTAAAATATTGTTCTGGTGAGTGAATGGAACAACAAAGCAAAGTTCTTCAGGCTTCTTTTTCTTTTGGGTCCTTTTTCGGAACATTATTTAATTTAACATTAGGCATTTAAAATAGACATCAGGTCTTTGCATTTGCTCAGCTGCACTGAGATTCTCGGTCTCTCTCCCCACTGACTATCTTGCTGATCTTGTCATCACCTAAGCGTGGAAGCAAAGGCTTTAAAAGGCTTTTTGTTTGCTTTGTGACTTTGAGGAGGAGTTAACTGCCAAACGTTCAAGAAAAATGGTCCTACTTTGAAGGAAGAGAATAAAAGCATGCAGGAGGTTGTAGTGCTTTCTTCCTCAGAAAAACACAACAATAGGGGGCGGAGAGTAAACAAGACAGGCTTGATAGAGGAGACTTGAGTCATTGTTGTAGAATGGGTGATGCTCTTCCAACAAAAAGCATCGATAGGACCTAGAAGTCAGATCTGGGCTCAGAAGCAAAAACCAAAAAACTATATGAAAGCTAATGACATTATTGACAAACTTACCAACTGTATTTCAGAATAAGACTTGGTGCGACAGCAGCTGTGGTGACCGGTTGGTGCCTTTGTAATCCCTGAAGCTGTTGGTTTTATCTGCTTCCAAACTCTCTGGTGATTTGTGTTCTCTGAATTGTTTTTCTTTGCAATCTCTATTTCGCTATAGGGTTCTTTATTCAGAGGAGAAAATGAAGGAGTGGCAAAAGAAAACTGAACCATTTCACAAGAAATTTATTGCAGATAGCAATTTAGGAGACTTATTATCCCAGTGTGAGGAAAATACAGTAGAATCCTAAGCAAGCTGACACAATACAAATGCAGCGAATATATTCCGAGATTGAATAGACAATATCATAATTTTTCAGTTCAGGTTAATAAGGACCCTAATTCTTTTTGCTGTAATAGAATGGATTAAGTAATTATGAAGTGCTAATTAGTATCCTGCTATTGAGAAAGATTAGAGAGAGAGATTTGTTCAAACTGGTAGAAATTCTGAAGTTACTGGGTGATGGGGAAGGGTGTAATTAAACTACGGGCAGCAGTCTCAGTAGCAGAAAGGGTAAAAATGCTTGAAAGTCTTGTTACAAAAAAAAAAAAAGAAAAAAGCAGATAAAGTGATGAGTTGGTGGAGTGGGGCAGTTTTAAGTTTTCAATATATTGTTTTTTAAGAATGTAACAAACAAACTAGAAAAGCAGTTTCAGCATTGTCAGTGCTATTAACACTGTTTTCTTGATTGCAGCAGTTTTAATGTATGCTGTTTTCTGATGGATTTCTCCTTGTGTCTCCACTAAACGCTTTTTTGAAATGCAAAGAAACTCTTGTAAATGGAGTCAACAGAGCTGGTCAAACCCAGCGAAAACAGCAATTTTGAACATTCTGACTAGCTATGAAAATCAATAACACTTTAGACGCTGCATTTAGATATATGCTCATATCTGTTATGTCTCAGCTTTTGACTCAATAGGAGGTATTTGTACTGTGGAAGTGCAAGTCATGCAGTAAACTCTGGTGTCTTGAAATGAATTGTATTTGTCAGCCAGCTTTGACAGTCTAACCTTTGCTCTGGCCGTCATTGCAGGAACAGTAATTTTAATTTAAGAAGGTAAAGTGATAAGTTGTGCATCAAGTTATTCTTAAAACACACATTTTAAATTGCAATCCGCGTAACTGCAATTATGAGCTTATATGGCAAACACCATTTGCCTGACCAGTAGCGCACACACCAGAATGATTTTCCTGCTGAGTTAACAGAATTAAACTTTGTCTGCTGACTCATGGTGAATTAACAAAGGAAGTAATAGAAATACTCCTTGCTGTTACTGAAGTTCAAAAGATGTTCACCACATACAAATTGCATAACAATTGCTCGGATGTATTCAGCCTGTTAAGGGATATGTACTTAATCAAACTATGAAGGGAAGACTAGAAGGAGCTGTGCAACATCCACATGTCCTGATGGCCATCAGAGATTACCTTTTATAGAATCATTGAATTGTTTTGTTGGAAAAGACCTCTGCAATCATTGAGTCCAACCACTGTCCCCTGATAAACCAGATCCCGGAGCACCTCATCTCCCCATCTTTTAAACACTTCTAGGTATGGGGACTCCACCACCTTCTGGGCAGCCTCTGCTAGTGCCGGAGAATCCTTTAAATGAAGTAATTTTTCTTAACATGTAATCCGAACGTCCTCTGGTGTAACTTGAGGCCACTTCCTCTCATTCTCTCACTTGTTACTTGGGAGAAAAGTCCAACCCCGACCTCATTACAACCTCCTTTCAAGTGTTTATAGATAGTGATAAGGTCTCCCCTCAGCCTCCTTTTCTCCATACTAAACACCCACATTCCCTCAGCTGCTCCTCACAAGACTTTTCTCCAGCCTCTTTGTCAGCTTCATTGCCTTTCCTTGCACACGTTCCAGCCCCTCAACGTACTTGTAGTGAGGGCTCAAAACTAAAAACAGGATTCAAGGTGTGGCCTCACCAGGGCCAAGTAGAGGGGAAGGATGATGTGCCTGGCTGGGCTCTCTTTTGTGCAATTCAGTGCAAGTGTAACAGTGAGTGTGTTAATAAAAGAGGAATAATGACAAAAATAGTCTCTTCTATGTCCAGTCTGGGTAGAAAGCAAGTGCTCACAACAGATTCATCAGTACCAGACTAAATAGGATAAAACCACAAGAAGGATGTTGAGGCTCTGGAGTGAATCCAGAAAAGAGCAACAAAACTGGTGAAGGGGCTGGAGAACAGGCCTTATGAGGAACGTCTGAGAGAGCTGGGGTTGTTTAGCCTGGAGAAGAGGAGGCTGAGAAGAGACCTCATTGCTCTCNGCAGCATGTGACACAATGCACTGAATATTACCACAGTAATAACATACAAGATAGTTCCTTCAAATAGCTTGTTCTGGTTTTGAAAGTTGCACACAAAGGATCTTGTTTCTTTTATAACTGTGGAATCACAGTAGGTGTTTGCAAGAGGCTGTGTATTGCTTGATATGTTATTATTACCAGGCAGTTACCCTTCCCTGGGGAGAGAGGGGACAACTGATGTAGGAGTGGGACATGGTGGAACTAGAGTTAAGTAAAGCTTAGAAAATTCAGGTCTGGAGGAGGAATTTCTTGGGCTTTTGCTTTCAGCAGTATTTGGTTGATAGGAGATACTCAACTGGCTATTTTCCATCTCTTCACCCTAACTCATCCTCAGCACCAGCTGTCCTCAGTGCAATTTCAGTGTCTTACTCTGCTCTCAGATTTACCTTCTTACCTCAGGAGGTGTCTAGTAAGCAAAGAAAAATATCTTCATCCCTGGGTTCCACAGCTCCTCTACTGCAACTGACCATGCATGTGATTACTGCTCTAAACTCTTTCTTGTCGCTTAGCCTGACTAATAGCACAAAAACATGGGCATTTACTGCTACCTGAGGGGTGCCACCTACAAATCTAATTTCAGGGTTCTGGTGAACAATGGGCATAAAAGCTGTTACTGTTCCTCCAGGGATTTCACCATAGTGCTCTAAAGGCTATATCCATGTAACTGTTTTCTTAAACTTTGTTTTTCGACTGACCTTTTTCAGTCTGTTCAGGGCCTGGAGAGTATAGAAGAGATACATTAGCAACACAGAAGGCAAACTGGAGAAACACAGCCTAATGTCACATAAAACTGATAAGGTAGACAAAAAGTGTATGCTCTAATTCAGTTCAATATAAAAAATAATAGATAAGCTTAATCCTTTCTCTGTCTAGAAAAAAAAATCTATTCTTATAATCAGTTATGTTAACTACTTCCCAGAGTCACTTTGTACCATCCAAAGACCTTGCAAACCTTTCCTAAATTGAGCTATTGAAATGCACTTTTAGATAGACTTCCAGTAATGGATTTGCATTTGCACCTCCGATCCATTCAAGAAAAGTTATCGAGTCCTTCTGTGCTTCTTTACAAATTCATTAAAATAGTGTCCATAGCAAGTGTTTTCCTGTGTTAATTCTGCATTTTACGTGAATATATTTTTATCATCTCATTAAAAAGGACTCTTTATGTGAATGTTGCTCTTTTTGGGTGAGATTTTCATGTCTTCTTGAGAACAGCAAGGAGGAAAATGAATTCCATATTTTGGTGCATACAACTCGGTTCTTTTCCTTACAATAACATGCCTGTTAAGCAAATGAGGAAAACGTGCACCAAATCATGGGGTTCAGCATGTGAGGTGGGGTTCTGTATGTGACACAAATGTTGGCAAATTTACTGTTGTTGCTGCACTGCTGCAAAATTAAGCATCTAATTTTCATTGAGTTTTCATGTAATGATGGCTTCAATAGTAATTTACTAACTATAATTAAAATACTCTCCGGCTAATCTTTGGACATTATCCCTTTAATTATAAAAGGCATCTGCTACATTAATAGCCCTGGAGACTGCCTTATTTGCTTTAAAATGTAGGTGCGTGTACAATTAAACTTTTGCCGTGTTTCGCTGTGTTCTGGCTAGGATCAGTGACCATTATGCATTACAAGGCTTACAGAGCTGTGATAATGAAGCAAATTTGTGCTGAAAGCCTGTACTTCAAGGGAGCATTAAAGCTCATTAATTTCATTAGCTGAGTGTATCTTTTTCAACATAATTTTAAAGAAGTCTTGCAACACAGTGGCAAGTACTGTGGCACTGCGGAATGGACCAATTTGTTTAATAACTTGTGACTTCACAGCAAATAAACATTTTCACATGGTTAGTCTAATAGTGTGCTAAGACAGGATTTTCTTTCAAAGTTGAGCATTTTCGCTTTTGCATTTTTCTTCAATGCATTTGGTGGTGACACGTTATATTCCACATCATTAGGAACTAGCAGAGTCTCAAGAAATTACATTGCTTGGTACAGAACAAGTGAAGCTAGAGGTTACACGGAACAGGTTTAAAGCATGAGCAAAGTAAGTTGTCATCTATGATGGGAGGATAAATCAGTTTGATGCCTGAGGAGGTTGGAGATGACTGCTTCCAGCTCAGCTGTTTTCCTACTCTTGTGACTCCTTCAAGCTTCAGCTGTTCCCTTTATTTCAGATATGAATAGGAAAATACCATTCTTTTGGAATTGCTACCCTGGTTGTACATCTATGTTCTAAGGTCTCTTATTTCCTGAATGAAGAGAAGGCTGTAGCTCTTTATCCATCTTTTTTCTTTTTTTTTTTTTTTTCCTTGTATCTGAAAAGGCTGCAGAGTGTGGAGGAGAAAGGAATGAAAATCTTTTTCTATGGAGAGAGAGTTTTGGGGATCAGATGAGACTTGGAGGTGCATGATTATAGGACAGAAGGCAGATTGAAGAGGTGTGCGGAGTTTGTGATCAGAGAGGGGAGAGGGGCAGTTGAGAGGGGAATACAAGGAATGAAGAAGACTGAGTAAAGATGGCCTTTGGTTGTCGCTGTCTCAGTATCATGTGAGGTGGTACAAAGAGGACCTGGTTCTTGGAGGCAGAAAGACGTTTCCTTCCACTTGTTTAGTGTGGGCAGAGGACAAGCCATTCGCTCCTGTTTGGGCCAGCTTTGAGTATCATCCTGGTGATTATTTTGGGAGACTTTCTACTAGGCAACTAAACATAAAACAAACTTCCCTTCCTTAAATGAACTCATTTCCATAATGATATAATAGAAATGTTGGTTTGTGTTTGAGACCCCTTTGTTCTGTTTGACATGGTGGCCTCTGTCCACCTACCAGATGGTAATGTGAGGTACGGTAGCTGACACCTCTCGAAAGCTGTCTCTGTATTTAGGTGGATGTCTCTTAGGCTTTAGTCCTTTTCAGGTGTTCCATGGAAATGACTGAAGATAGGTCTCTAAAAATGAGTTATCTACCCTGAAAGCACCAGCAGCTCAGGGTCCACACCCATACCCTCTTCGCTCCAACACTTGCTTCAGCATCCCACTGAAGCTAGTATTATTGTCAAGAAAGTAGGGAAGGAAGTCAGAATTTAACTTGAGTCAGTCTCGGAGACTATACAGGCTCAGCCAGTTAAGCTTTTCTATTACTTTATCATTATTTAAAAAAAAAAAAAAATCCTGTTTTTCTGAAGTAGCTTGCTATTGGTAATATTGAGTGCTTGTTAGTAATTACTGAAAATGCTCCGATATCCCTTCTTTGACAATGTGGTATTTATGTTTATCTCTAACTATTCTTCTCCTCTTCAATGCAAGTCAGATTCAAATGTTGTCAAATTTAAAGAATCTCCATAAACCAGCTATGTAATACTACATATTATTAGATATTGCTGCCTTTATATTTTCCATATCTTAATTGCCTTTTATCTACACTAAGAGTTAAAAACCAAAGAAAACCTACCTGCTAAGGTCACAGCAGATTAATCTGAAAGCAATGCCACCTTATAATGACAGCATAATCCAAAGAACCAGTGCTTTGCTGTTAGTTGAAGAACTCTATTGTATCAACTCAATCAGTCACTAAAATGTACATCCTACAAATAAATATAATTTTAAGTTTAGAAAAGTCCCATATTTCTGTATTTAAGGAAGTAATTTTAATAAATATTTTATCATAATACATGATAAAATTGGTTTAGCCAATATTAATTTTAAGCCTCATTCCATAGCTCTTGCTCATCAGGAGAGAGAACCTCCTTTACAGTCTCTATTCTAGGTCGCTTTCTAACAGGTTGTTCTCCCTGTTAGATTAATGCTTTGGTACTGGGTATTTCCAGATGTGCCCCTTTCCTTTTTGCACGGTTATTATTCTTTTTTTTTAACAGGCACAAGACATAATAAGGAATCTGAGGGAAGCCTGGACACTGCAACTGTTTCTAAAGCAGGATAAAATTTTGGATTGCAATTAGGAAAAATAAGTTTAAAGCTAAAGTTAAAAAGCTTTAAACTCAAAAATAACTTTCCATTCAAATAATGGCAATACACTTTTCTCATGCAAAAATGTAAAACTGTGATTTCTTCTATCCCAAGAGAACAACTAGAAAAGTCAAGACCGTGAAATGGCAACATATATTACCTTCCTCAGTGCTGGTTGCTCCCAATCTCTCTGCATTCTACACACAGTGCAGCATCGATTGCAGAAAGGGCAGAGGTCTCGACACATGTAAGAAGCAGCAACAATTGCTCTCAGTGGTGAAACACTTCATACAAAACTGGAATGATAACTGCTGGTGTTTACTTTGGAGACTGTTCTGAGATTTTGTTTCCTTCCCAAATTTTGCTGTGTTGTGACAGGAAATATTGGGTCTAAATCTTGTTTCTGCGTGAGAAAGATGTGCATTTCAATACCTTTTTGTTTAAATGAATTATTTACCTTTTTTTTTGTTGAGATGTTGTTATGTTTTCCTTCTTCCCCCAAAACCCAAAGTTTACTGATCTGTCTGCTCTAGGTCAAAATGTAGCATCTTCTGACCTACACAACCAAGAGGAATCCTCAACTTGAAAGCCATTGTTGTTAATTAGTATCACAGTGTCTTAAAGAAGAGTTGTTGAGTCTTTAATCACGTGAAGTTGATTTTATTTTAATGTCCCTGCAGACTGTTTTCTCCACAAAATTTCATAATGTTAATGATAGTGAAGTCATTTGCAATTGCTGAGATTCAACTTTGGTTAAGACAAACTAAAAGGAAAATTGAGCTAGAAAACAGTGTTCCTCTACTCGTTTAGCAGTTGGTTTTATTAATGTAGATTAGTTGAAAGGTATCTGTGAAGTGTTCTGTCGTAGTAAGTTCAGTTGTTCACCTAAAATTAAATCAGTCCCCTGAATTTTCTGACACGGACCATATTTCACTGTGGTGTATTCAAGGGTCAGGTTCCCTGCTCCAAGTTAACTCAGTTTAACCTCACTGGATTTGGAAATTTTTTAAGTAATGCTGCTCCAAACGTGACCTTCAGATTTTGTCAGTTTTCAAAGGAATATGCATCAAAGTCCTGATCTTTTTTGAATAGGAACCCATTTGGCAGAAGAGATCATCGTGTGCCATCTACTCCCTCCCAGTTTTTTTAACTTTGTTTTTGCAAGAGTGTAATAGTGCTCCCTCTACAATGTTGCCAGGCCCAGAATTTTTGTTATTCATAGAAGCAATCTTGCCAATACTTAACTGTGGTAGGAGACCAAATACCAGCCACTGAACAATCTTAATGCAAGCGGTTAATAACATTTCTACCCATGATTATATTGTTTCTCCTACAATGCTGATATTAAAATTGTAGCTGTGTGGTATCTTGCTAACTTGTCAATGGTTTTATTTTTAGTGCTGTGTTATTTATTAGGTTTTCCTCTTGATCTTTTCAATATTATCTATTAAAAAACCTTATATGCCTTCCTTTTCAAGACTGAGATAGAAGTGGACAGGTTTAGTCTATTAATGCTTAACAATTGCATACTACTTCCAGTTTGTCACACGTATGTTTATTTAAAAAATGTGTTTTATTGTGACAATTACTTATTAGTTTCTGAATGTCTCACTTGCTGTCTTTACCATGAAATCCAGCTTGCTAATGCTCATCCTAGCACCATAAGGCTACATTTTTGGTTTTAGCCATGGTCTAACCTGAGATAATAGATGAAGCAGTGATATTTGTGTAAAAAGTGAAAGGGCTCATAACAGTTTTAATTTTTTGGCTTTTTCTGGTCTATGACTGTTTTGTGATACCAATCTTACTTTTCAGTGTAATGCAAAATGATTCCAGAGCGTTTTGGCTTTATAAATATCAGTCATGTAGTAGAAATTATTACACTAGACTGACTTAGCTGAAGAGTCATTAGTCACTTAAAAAAAGTAAGAGACAATTTTCCTTTCATTAGCAAAGTTAAGTCATGAAGGGAGGGCAGCAGCGTGGTGCCAGCTTTGGCTCTGCTCTACTCTTCTTATTGCTGCTCGAGCAGCTGACCTCCCTGAGCTGGGGAGAGGGAGACGTCTCCAGAGAAAGGCAGGAGCGTAGCAAAGGGAAGATCAATGACTCTTTATCATTCACTGAGCTCTTCCAGGATAGAAGAGTTATACATGCATATATAAAGACTTGGGAAGCGTTAAGTACTTTGTAGTTCAACAGTAACTCAATTCTTAGAAATACTTATTTAAAAAAATAATAATACCACCTACTCAGCGGCAGCTTTATAGTCATCCTTCTTTTCTCTCACAATTTAAGAAGTCAAAAAACCAACAAAAGGACAGTTTTTCAAGGGCATTATTAGATGAATACCAAGTCATATAGTGTTTTCCACTAAATGTCATTGGAAGTCAAGGCAGATTATATTGATGATAATTTCATCAATTAAACAAGACTTCAATATTTTAGTAGTTTTCCCAATAAGCAGTAGTAAACATGTCGGAAACAGAGATGAGCAAGAAGATGAATTGGAACTAATCCTCAGAGTATTAATGGGTATATATGCAATAGCTTGTACAACCCTTCATTTGGCATAATTTTTTTACAGAATTGGACATTGACCTCATTGCCAGAATGCCCCATAGGGCCAAGACACTCAAGCCTGTGCTCCTGTTACTACATTTGATCATTTCCCTTCAATTTGGTGTGATCTGTGCTGGAGCAAGGAGTTCATGGCATGGCCTGATCGTCAGAGGGTTGACCTGAGAAAATGTGCATCTTTTTGTTTTGTTCAGGGGTCTTTTTGTTTTGTTTACCATGCATATGTCTCCAAGACAGTTCAGTGGCAATACTGTATTGTGCTGTTCCTTTGAATTAGCCACCTGATCTGATCTTTTTTTTTTTTTTCTTCCAGAAGTCCAGAAAGGCATCTAAGATCATTTGTGCTCAAATATTCTGAGTTATATAAATATTTGATGACATGAAATCCTGTGGGCACCGCAATAATTATACAAATTGTAATGCTAATCCTCAGTATCAATAATGCCTTTGGAGAAAATAGCATTATTATATACTTCACTCCCAGAGAATAATAACAATACGAACGCAGCACTGACACTTGGCAGAACTCCTTCCTCAGCCTGTGTTCACTTGGCAATTGGAATTGCAAAGGAGCACAGAAAGCAGCACACATTTCTGGCTGCAGTTCTGCTTCCAGAGTGGCAGAAAGAATTTGGCGTTTAATGATATGCAAAGTGTTGTTCCTATTTGATTGTAGTATACTATACATGCCTTGGAGCATGACTTAAAGTAATTTAACAACTGGAATAACAGGCATTAGGGAAGAAACTAATTTCATATGAAGGCAGATCACAGGCACTAGGCTTGTTCATAAAAATGTTGCCTTGTCATGCTATGTGGAGTTGGATATCAAGCTAGCAAGGTGATGATGTGGGGGCAACATCACCTCGTTCAGACTGGATGAGAACCACTTGACGAAATAAGCTAATTAGTGAAATGTAAACTTTGCATCAAACCTGCTTTACAGACTCATGTCAAAGATGAATCATTGAACAGTTTGGGTTGGAAGGGACCTTAAAGATCATCCAGTTCCAAACCCCTGCCAGGGGCAGGGATACATCTCACTAACTCATATTGCTCAAGCCCCATCCAACCTGGCCTTGAACACCTCAAGGGATGGAGTGGCCACCATGGCTCTGGGTAACCTTGGCCACATTTCTTCCTAAAATCTCATCTCATTCTTCCCTCTACAGCTTAAAACCATTCCTCCTTGTCCTATGCCTGCACTCCCTGATCAAGAGCCCTTGCTCAGCTTTCCTGGATCCTCTTTCAGTACTGGAAGCTGCTCTAAGGTCTCCTCAGAACCTTCTCTTCTCCTGGCAGAACAACCCCAGCTCTCTCAGCATGTCCTTGTACGGCAGGTGCTCCAGTCCTTGGATCATCTCTTTTGCCTCCTCTGGACCTGCTCCAACAGATCCATGTCCTTCTTGTGCTGATGACTTCAGAACAGAATGCAGGGCTCCAGGTAGAGGTCTCACAAGAGTAATGGGGCAGAATCACCTCCATTGCATTACTGATTACATTTCTTCTGAATGAAATATTTATTTTTACCTTCACATTTCTCCAAGGACCAGTTTGGGCTCCTGCATACTGGTCCTGCACTAGTCCCTGCCTACCCATCACTGCCTGCTTCCTTGATTTTATGAACTTGCATAAGGAAACATTTCAGATGAAGTGAAAAGTGATTTTGGTTTTGCAGTCCGCTGTCTTCTCAGTTGTTTTGCTGGTAAGTTGGTCAAATGGAATAATCGTCAATAAGTGTTGTTCACATGTACTAATAACTAATAACTGAAGCTGCTAGTATGTCCAAGTAGTTCACAGTGAATCTGGAAAGAAAAGGGAGGAAAAGGTGGTAGCAACTTCTATTACTGTCTCTCAATTTATGTCATTCCCCATGCCAGAGTGGGGTCTGGAGAGCTGAAGGCTTACAATTCACGTTCTATTTCTTCATAGCTGAATGGAGGACAGAGGCTGGAGGAAAGCTGGATTTTAGAACAGTCAGATTATTATTTCCTTTCCAGTCTTCCTCACACTAGTTTGACTTATTTTTATACCAGTAAAACGATGAGGAGAAAACTGGAGCTGGTATGATGTGTTGTAGGAGAGCTTGGATAGAGGCCATGGGGTGGAAAGTCTTAAAGCGCTGTTGTCGCCGCTGGGGTTAACGATTCTGTATTTAGGTGGCTACCTAACTGAATGAAATCTGCAGTGGGTTTTAGACACCTTCAGTGCTAATTAGGGCAGAACCCCAATTTTCCCTTTAGACAGCATAAGTAATTCCCAGTTCTTAATCTTTCCTATTCCACAGGATTGTTACAGGAACTTTGAGACTTTTGAAGTATAACTTTGAGGTGAAAATTATTTTTAAAATAGAAATTACTTGCAGTTCTTTAGCAGCTTTCATCCAAGAAATTAAAGCGCTATACCAAGCACAATAATGTAAACCACATAACACAGTTGTGAAATAAGAAAGGGATATAACTTATTACCCTCTTGCTGTGAGAACAATGGTGTGGCAAAAATTGCAAAGCCAAACCTTCTGAGGAAAGACAACACAAGCTTTGTTCCCTGTGTATATTTTCTATTCTTTCTCTGTATTCATTTATTTTATGATGCAGCTCTAAATGATTATATAAAAAAACTTCCTGTGGGATGCACATGTATCCTTACAGAGTCCATAGAATAACCAATAGGTTAGAAATAATTTTGTAGATATAATTTTGGGGAAAATAATTGGTAGGTAGAAATAATTTGGAAAACTCAATATAATCCAGCTTTTAATCAGTGCACTTCACGATTCTTTGGTATGCTACATGTTTAAACATGCAGTATAAATGCAGTTTAAACATATGTATAAACGTGTTTAAAATGCAGTATAAACAAATACAATAAACAAGAGGGAATGGCCTCAAGCTCCACCAGGGGAGGTTCAGGCTAGACATTAGGAAAAAAATTTTCACATAAAGGGTCATTGAGCACTGGAACAGGCTGCCCAGGGAGGGGGTTGATTCACCTTCCCTGGAGGTGTTTAAGGGACGGGTGGACGAGGTGCTGAGGGACATGGTTTAGTGTTTGATAGGAATGGTTGGACTCGATGATCCGGTGGGTCTCTTCCAACCTGTTTGTTCTGTGATTGTATGAAATACGCAGTATAAACATTGTATAGCGGCAACTATAATAAGATTATTTTATTCTGCAGAGGAAAAAAACTTACCAAGTGTCAACTGAATACTCCCTTTAAACTGAAATTTAGGAACTTGCATTCAATTTCTGTGTCCCCTAACGGCTACCATTTAGCTCTTACTGTGGTGATTTTACATTAGGATATCTTGCTTAAAAAGCACCCTGGGTTTTTAAATCAAGTCAGAAATGGAGAATTAAGGCTAAAAGAGATATCGTTTTGCCATTTCTGTGTTACTTTTCAGACTCCGACATGTCTGACAATGCGATCTGCCCAATGAAATAGGAGATGGGTGTTGTATCCTGCTCTAGATTTTGTTACGGTTGCCATGTTTGGTAAACATTAATTAAGTTCTATTTGACACCTCTCCTGAAACATTAGAATTCAATGACATAATGAAATTCACAGTAGAAAATGCCAATGCTCCTTTGGGACCTGTTTATCATCTTCCCTTCAGTTAAATAAAAAGGATTATTCAGGCAGTGTTTTAGGTGAAATTATAGATTAGCGTTGTACTTATTCATGCTTAAAATTGAGTTCCATTTCAGCTGTGGTGGCCCATAAATCTGATATTTTAGGAGCTTTTATCTATGTTAGTTCTTGAAGTTCTTTGTATATCAGTAAGGAATCCTTTTTTCTGTATTTTAGCAACTAATGTTTGATCAAAGGAATATAAAAACCTAAACATCAAAGGTGCTTCTTAAGGGTTTACAAATCTCTGCTTTCTTCTGTATCACAGAATGCAGGTGCTAGTTTTGAGGATGCTGTATTTTATCTCTAGGGGGGAAAAAGAATTTTCAGTCATTTAATATCAGATCTACTGGTAATTTTCATCCTTGTACATTATATTAGCTTTTCCATTGCTTCAGCAGAGCCATCTGGACAATAGGCTGCAATAAAGAGTGCATTGAATATGATTATAGTAATTCAGACAAAAAGAAGTGTTATTTCACCAAAAATTAACAGTGTTAAAAATTCTCGTATGACTTCCAATTACTGAAAAAAAGCAGCAGAATTGACTAGACTAAAAGCATATTCAAACAAGAGCAGTGGAGGAATCCATGAAAAGCACAAAATTAACAGAAAGTCTTACAAACATCAGTGGCTTAGTGCTGGTCATCTCCCCTGTCACTGTCAGTAACTGAACACGTTAGTTTTTAAGGCGAAATCTTGCAGGATATTTCGTATTTTATTTAACGTGGCATTCAGGATTTTTATATTCATTACTGCTTCTTTGTTCAGGGACTTTACCATTATGGGAAAATCAGAACATACACAAATACTGGCAAAATTATCGAAATTGTAGGCCTGAAGGAGCACAGCGACAGTGTGATTGTGTATGATCTTTGATGGGGGGAAGCAGTGGGAGCCTCAAGCCTGATGTTGTCCTACTAATGCAAAAGCGAAGTGCTTGCCAGGAGAAAGCAACCTGTCTAAATTTTCAGGTTGTTTGCATGGTATATACATGCTCCCTATCATTAGAACCTCCAGTGGATCTCAATAGTGTTTTCCATCATCTGTGCTTTTTTGAAGATACTCAGTGAAAATCCCTTAAAATCCTGTGCTTTCTGCCAAACTCACTGTGCTTTGTTGTTTGCTGGTGTGCTTTGCCATGGCCCTGCATCTCTGAAAGCATATACGATCAAAAACCTACCATCCATGTAACAAAAATACATATAAAACCATTGAAGAAGAACGCTTATTTCACAGGTCAGGTGAGATCTCAGTCTCATAAGACTCTCTGATCTCACCTCCCTTCCGTTTTAGCAGCTCCTCCAGTGTGGTCTCTGGACTAGCTTCTGTGACTTTTCTGCTGTTTTTGAACTCTCTTTGCTCAGTTTCCACTGGACACACTCCATCTTGACCTCTTCTGCTCTGCTCGTGTTAACTATTACTGGTCCTTTTTTTACCTAATCCATGGGATTTCCATTTCTTCCCCTTCCTTTTTCTTCCTGCAAGAAATTCTTCAAAGTGTTGTGGTTACTGGGTTTTTAATTTAGTCTGAATTTTCCAACTTCACTTTTTGGGTCCAAATTCTTTTTCCCCTGCACTCCTGCCATAGTACTTAGGTACTTACATAACAGACTCCTTTAGACAGGCACAAGAAAGAGTGATGTTTCCTCCTGGAGATATGAAGTAGTTTGGTGTCAGTGAGTTTCCATCTTGTAGGTGGTGGTACATTTGTCTTACCTCCACATGTGGCCATAAACTCCATTTAGGAGAACAACTTCCAGTACCTGAAGGGGCAACAAGAAAGCTGGTGAGGGACTGTTCACAAAGGCTTGTAGGGATAGGATGAGGGGCAATGGGTATGAGCTGGAGAGGGGCAGATTTAGACTAAACATAAGGAGGAATTTCTTGACGATGAGAGCAGTGAGGCACTGGCCCAGGTTGCCCAGGGAAGCTGTCGCTGCCCCATTCCTGGAGGGGTTCAGGGCCAGGTTGGATAGATTTGGAGCCCCTGATCCAGTGGGAGGTGTCTCTGCCCATGGCAGGGGTGGAACTGGATGATCTTTAAGGTCCCTTCCAACCCAACCCCTTCTGTGATTCTATGAACACTGGTTTAAACCACGATTGTGACAGGTCATGACTTCTTACTCATGGAAGAATAAATGATAAAGGAGATAGTAGCAATCAATGGTTGGAAAGAGTATCCGCAGCCAAAGCAGAGTGAGTAGGGACTTATGACAGACTGCAGTCTGTTTGTATGAAACATTGACAGAGGGATTACCTACTGTTTTTCTGGATGAAACCGTAGGTTGGCACAACTGTGCCAGCTACCGATTTTTAGCAGGTCTGTGGAGTCTCCACAATTATTGAGTGTAATGGCACAGAATTCTGCATGAAGCGGCTATATGGCCCCTTCCTTCTGATTGCTGTTATCCTTGAAAGTGGTGTTAAAAACTGCATTGATCTGTATGGGAATTCAGCTGGACTAGCTCCAAATGCTTTAGAAAGTCCTGCTGGTTTTCCCTACACTATGATGATTTATCCAGTCCATTCTAAAGGGCAATTTCAATCTCTAATGGATGCTATCGGTATTTTCAAACGAAGCACCTTTTAAAATGTGGAAATAGCTTTGAGAATAATTCCTGGTAAAATAAATGTTGAGTGTTAGCTTCTTGTAGCTGTGCAGAAAAATACAGTTTTGCTTGGGGTCGATAAGAGATTGAAAAGTGTGGTTAATAATAAAAGCTGAAGTGGGAGTTACTTTAATAATGGAATGTCATGTGTTAGCCTATAAAATAAATAGTAATTATCACATTTGAGAAACTACTCTGTTAGAATTTGTACTGCTCTTGACAGCTTTATCTGTACATCAAGCCTTACTGGATTATGTACTTTCTTGTTCTTAATGAGCAAACAAATGAAACAGAAATTCTTGCTCTGATAGAAGGTGTTGATTTCAACAAAACCTAAACAAAAATAGATGAAAGAGAGCCAGTATAGCAGACTGGAGGATTATTTCTTGTTAATGCATTTTGCTGTTACAAAACAAGATGAAAAGCACAGCTGTAGTTTTATTTACGTTTTTCTTCCGCCTTCTATATGGTACAGGGTGAAGCAGGTGGGTTTACCCTATTACGTAAACCAAATCCGAGAAGTTTCATAAACACTAGTGAATTCAGAATAAAACTCCATAGTTTTGCCAATAAATGCTCATGAATCTGTAAGCTTTGAATCTGTAAACTTTGGCATATCAGACATGGAGGAGACAGTGAGCATTCAGGGTATTTTTCTCCTTGTTCTCTATACATACATACCTACCTTTTAAAGAAAATCCAGCAAATTTTGTCCTTTGAGAAAAGGTGGGGGTTATGTAACTTCGTATATTATTACAACTATAGATTTTTACTGAGAGCAAATATATCCAAGAAAATAATCTACAACTATTTGCCATATCTTTCTGTCATTTTTACTTAAATATTTGTATTTTTGCTCAGCATTTATAATGGGATTTACATGTTCTTTGCTTTCTTTTAGGAAGATTGGTAGTGCAACAGTCCTTCCAACAATGTAAAACATACTTTATATTCTCAAAAAGAACTTCAGTACCTAATTTATAAGAACACAATCCAAAATGTTTGCTTTTGTACTGAATATCATATACTTGGTTATAAAGATAAAACATCAATAGCTATTTAAAGGTATAGAACTTATCTTCTACACATCAGTTCTGAGTTTAGTCTTCTGAGCTTTAAGAGGGTCAGAGTTCTGCGTGTCGAGAAATAGGAAAATACAAGTTAAATCAAAGGAAGTAAATAAATTGCTAGGGTCTAATTACACTGCCCTTGGAAAGAGATTTGTCATCTTTTCTTTTTTTTTTTGTTCTCTTATATGGGGCAAAAAGTTCCTGTAATCAGAACTCTTCTGTGAAATTGAGGTGTTATGTGCAAAAAGGATGTAGGGCACACACAAAATGCATGGATTAGCAAAGCTGAATCACCACATCAGGTGCGACCGAGGAAATATATTTTCAGAAAAAGTTATTTCCGTGCTCTGATTTCATTCGCAGGGATGTTAACGGCAAAGCTATTGATTTTGACATTAGCAGGTTTACAGACTTCTTTACAGTTTTGTCTGAATTTAGCCTTGTGTTCGTAGGCAGCTCCGATGCTAAAGCAAGAAGGGAGACAGACCTGTCCAACACAGCAAAGAAGATGCTTGTTTCTAAAAGAGCACTTGAGTGGGAGCAGCCCCAAACAGCACAAGCACTGCTGATCGAGGTGTTCTAACTTCACACAGCGCGTCACTCAAAGGGAACCCCTTTGCTCAGCAATAAACTCAGGATTCCTGCGTGACAAACAGGGATTCAGCCAGGTACCCTCACAGGCTTGTAAAGCTTCTGTGGACTCCCACCCACGAGGGAGCAAGGACAATAGCTATTTCACAGAATCACAGAATGCTTGAGGTTGGAAGGGACTGTAAAGATCATCCTGTTCCAACTCCCTGCTGCATGGTCAGAGTAACTGTTGAAGTGGAAGCATCCCAGTTTCATTCCAAAATCTGTTTGTCATCACGCTTCAGCACAGTTTTAAGTTAAATCAATCACAGCAACACCCTAGCAGTCGCATGGTTTGTACCGCCTGCAACTGTTTCTGGAATGCTGGTGTCACCTTCTAGCTGCAAGTGTGTTTAGGAGCCTCTGACAAGGCCTGGAGTCGTTTTGGCAATGGTGTTGTTGCAAAAGACTGTTTGCAATTCCCTGGCAATCTCGTTACAGCCCGAGGCTTTGCTGCAGCAGAGGTCCTTTTTGGATAAGGAAAACGTTTGAGCTTAAATTCTAATGGAAACCTGGAAAGGGAGAGGCATTTGATTAAAAGAGTGAGGGCGTAAGTGCCAGTCAGCTAGGCTGCAGCACCGCTCAATGTAATCCAAGTGCAGCACCTCCACGATTCATTTTTCCCCATGGTCCTGGCTGTCAGCCCCCAGGCAGGTGGGTGAGGAGCAGTCAGATGGTCATATGCCCAGGAATATGGCATTGCGCATTGGTCCCACTGGGGAGGGAGGGGACTGGGGCCAGGCAGTGCAGATGGCACGAAGAGTTGTAAAGCCCCAGTTATTAATAAACATCGCTGGTGCAGGGTTTGAGCAATAGGTTGCTGGAGTGAAAAAAAAAGCTGTATCCAAAATCTACAATCCATTAGACAGAAGGCAGGGAATTTATAGAATCATAGAACAACCAGGTTGGAAGAGACCCACCAGATCATCAGGTCCAACCATTCCTATCAAACACTAAACCGTGTCCCTCAGCACCTCATCCACCCGTCCCTTAAACACCTCCAGGCAAGCTGAATCAACCACCTCCCCGGGCAGCCTGTTCCAGTGCCCAATGACGCTTTCTGTGAAAAAGTTTTTCCTGATGTTCAGCCTGAACCTCCCCTGGTGGAGCTTGAGGCCATTCCCTCTTGTCCTGTCCCCTGTCAATTCGGAGAAGAGGCCAACTCCCTCCTTTCTACAACCTCCTTTCGGGTAGTTGCAGAGAGCTATGATGTCTCCCCTCAGCCTCCTCTTCTCCAGGCTAAACACCCCCAGCTCTCTCAGCCGTTCCTCATAAGACCTGTTCTCCAGCCCCTTCACCAGCTTTGTTACTCTTCTCTGGACTCACTCCAGAGCCTCAACATCCTTCTTGTGGTGAGGGNAACTTCATGCCTTTGGTCTCAGCCCAGTGGTCCAGCCTGTTCAGATCCCTTTGGAGCCTCCCAACCCCCCAGCAGATCCATACTTCCACCCAACTTAGTGTCGTCTGCAAACTTGCTAAGGGTGCACTTGATGCCTTCATCCAGGTCATTGATGAAGACATTGAACAGGGCTGGACCCAGCTACCGGGCCATGGGGAACCCAGGCTTATGTTCAGTTGTGCATCACTGTCTGGTGTGCAATGAGATCTGGAGCAATTGTTTGAGCACCAAGGCAGGTGACTCATTTGGTTTCCCTTCAGCCCTGCTACACCCGTTCTGTACTGGAATGTGATCTGCAGCTTCCCAGGTGCTTTTCACACAGCTCAGGGTTTTAACCTATTTGATGGTGCCTTTATAAAGCATTCTTTGTGTTGTTATGGAGGTTGCCTCTGTGATGATGATGGAAAAGAAAAGCACAGTAAAGCCAGTGCAGGTTACACTCAAGGAATAAATAGCTGTGGGAATAAATAACTGATGCACTGTGGAAGTCGGGAAGGAGCAATAACACAGGACTAAAAAAACCTTCCTAAATATACTGAGTTAATGGATTTTATTTTTTTTTAATTTTTTTTTGGTTTGTGTTATACTCCCGCTCCTGTTCCAAGCTTTCTAATGTTACAGAGCTAAGTACCAAGGCAGAAATAGGAAGAAAATAAAGAAGAGAACTTGGCTGTGTTTTTGAAAGGGTAAAATGAGACAACAGAATGGATGCTAGGCTGCCACTCCCAGTACAATATACCCTGTGCTGTCTTGTGTCCAAGTTCAACTCCATTAACTTTAGAAATATCTTCATAAATGCAGAATTCTCACCTAATTGGTGGTTGGGAGGAGCCTACAATTTGTGTTCATTTAGCGCTGGTTTGTTGTTGCACGTAGGTCTTTGTGTATTAGTCATGGAATAAAATCTCTGCAAGATGTTCTTAAAAAAAATAGTTATGATAAATCAGTGGTGGTAGACAGCGCGGCACTAAATCCTAATAATTAGGAGTATCTTGGCTGGTTTACGCCATGTTATGCAGCCAAGCCCGTGCTCTGATGATGCATTCTTTTTATGTCAGCTTCTGTTCTGGCTCCAGTCTAAAGCCAACTGGATCACAAAATGGGAAAACTCTGCTATCAGCCATAGCAAATATTGTGCTAGAGGTTAGGGTATGCATTCATTAGAGCTTTGCAACTACAGATGCATCTGAATTTGAATGTAAGAGATACACCTGTGCTATAAAAAACCCCACACACACCTGCCTCTTGTGCCTCAAAGTATAGATTTGCTATAGCAGAAATCAACTGTCGTCCTTAATGCACTGAATGCTCAGTGTGTGGTTTTCTTCCACAACTCAAAACAACAACAAAAAAGAACAGTTTTTGGTTTTCCCATGTTGCAGAGCTGCTCGGTGTCTCAGAACAGCCACTTGCTCTGCAGAGATCCACCTTCTGGTGCAGACACGTGATAGCCCTAACTACAGTGAGAGACACTGGTTTCCCAAATGTCTTTTCTTCTTTCAGCTGGTAACAATTCCTATATTGTTTGCATTTGCTTTGGTTAACAGTGATAACTCTGCTTCACTCTATGTAAACCAAAGGCCACCTCTTACATTGTGGGGCTGAAGCTCTGCAGGAGATTTAACCGGAACTCAGAAACACAAAGAGGTTAGTTTGCATTCGAAGCAAAGGTGCTAGTTTTTGCTTTTAAAAAGCAACATTCATAAATGTAAGTCTTATTTAGCAATACCCTGCTGTGCTGAGAATAACATTAATAAACTACGTAGCTTCAACTAAGCTAGATTTTTTTTTAAATGCTATTTTTTTCCACTGGAATTTTTCTGTCCCTTACTGAGAAGTTGCTATATGTTATACAGTGGAGTTTAAAAAGCCACAAACTGATCTGGTTTTGCGGTGCGTAATTTCTATTCATTTTTATGTATATTAATGTTAAATCATGTTCTTGATTTCAATAAATGACCCATATAACAAGCTAAACTTCTTCCATATTTTAAACAGCCCTAGATTTTGATGAACAAAATTGATAGGTATGAGATGAAAAAAAGAATGCTGATGAGACATAATGTAAGCCTTGATCAAAAGTTATGAACTTGTCAGATGGTCTGCCAAAAATGAATTATTTTCTAAAAGTTTGAAATGTGACTGAGAAGCATGCTGGCCATTATTCAAAGCCTTTAATTTATAACATTGATGTTGTTAGGCAACTGATAATCATAGGTTTTAATTTTCTACAGATTTGTGCATAAGTGTAGAATTCTTTATATAATTGAATGTGCAAAAAAACCCTCAGATCAGAGACTAGAATTTATACCCCTGTCAGTATAGGTTGTCCAATCTGACAGATTGATATTAATACATTACATAAAATTGGAATGTTCTTAGACCTTGTGGCATTTTGTTGAATCCTTTGATGTTCACGCTTTCAAAAATGTCTAGATGCAATTTTACATCCATCTTTTGTAATGTACCAACTGTAGTATCTTGTTTACTTAAACATTATTCTATCATTTTTTTCTGACTTCGTAATACTCCTGCTCTTTATTCACTCTGGATTGTTGAGATTCACCCTGCATTCGTTCTTTAGTCACTCCAGATTGTTTATCTGCCCCTCTCTGGTGCATTGTGCATAAATCATAAACTTGCTACTTTGATTATCTTTTTCAGCCAGTTAACAGTAAAGCATTGTGCATCTTGTGAATGGGAAAGTCATCTAATACAGAGAATTGTTTATCTCAATGTGTTTTTGGCATAGCTTTTTAGGTTCTGTTTATACACTTTTGTTTTCATTTACAAGGTCTAATAACAAAGTACAAGTTGGTAAAAACCCTCCTGCAAAAACTTTAGATGTCTTCCATTGTGTTCTTGTCCCAACAAAGCTGATTTAATCAGGAAAAAAGCTTTCCAGCAGCCAGGCAATCTTGCAAACTGTAGCATGTTTGACAGGACTTGGTGAACCACAGCCAGCATCCGATTTCCTAGCTGTCGGCTGAGCAACCTCCCCTTGATCTGCTGTGTTCTGCAGACACCTCGCCAATGAGGTGGCTCGCAGCTCAGGTTGCAGGACTTGCTCACTGTTAGATTATTGTGGAGATGAAACCCTAATGAAATCACGAAGTCACTGCTAGAGCTCTAATGAGACACCATAAAAAGCCAAGTGGCCAATGGTCCTTCCTGGCCAAAGGAAGACCTGAGGTCCCCAGGACACGATCCACAAGCCCTCAGGATTGCCTGAGTGGCTGAACAAAACTGATATTCTCTGGCACTTACCAGTGTGGTAACTGTACTCATAGGGTTCCTGAAACAGTGAGTCTCCAAAGATTTTCTTTTTTCTTATGTTTTGCGGGAAATACGTTCTGCAAGATCTCTTAAGTTTGCCTATGCCTTCCTTCAAAGCATCTTGTTCTCTCTGTAGGTTTACAGAAAAGTTTCCATTTCCTTCCAGGGAGGCTTTTTTTTTAATTAAAAACTCTTTTTGACAATGTGGTAAACATGCTAAAGGTACTTAACAAAAATAGCTAATCATAACAGTTCTTCTGCCTGTAATTTATATTACTTGAGAATCTGACCCAGTATTCTAGCAAGTAAAACTGTTTTCTACTAACATTTTTTTGTGGTTGGGCTAACGACATCCAAGGATGTGACCAACTTCACAGTGTAGAAGAGAACAAGTTCAATCTATTCGTAACAGAAAGCTGAAGTTTTCCTTTTTAATGGAGAAGGAAATGAGCAGTGGCAGTAAAAAAACATCTGCCAGAACAGAGCCTAGTGGCAAAAGTTACCTCTTGTTAGTGTGATGACAGTATCCAGATGTCACACAGTTAGGGGCATTTGCTAAAATCTTTTTGAAATAGGAACACCTGTGACTGTCAAAAGTGATAAATATTAGATAATAAAATATATTCCTGGTAGGTGTACTGTGTAACCAGTATAGTCGATGATGGAGCAATCAAGTTCCTTGCACTTTTCCTATAAAACATTTCCTTCTCTCTGTCTATTCCTATTTATGTAGTACTTTTCTCTTGGCTGAATCTTTGAGGGTCTCTTAATTTACTTCTTTTTGACAGCTGTTTTTACATCTAATGTACACTATTACATGGTTTCCCATTTACTTTCCTGTACTACTTAATTTTAGACTGATGTTCCACATGTCTGAAGTTTAAATACCTGGAAATTTAGATATGGATAACCACAGGGAACTAAGTAAGGGTACATTTTTCTGCACAGTTGCATATTTGCTGGGTGTTGTCTGGGTGTTGCTCCATTATAAGTGAGGAAATCGGATGCAATGAACACATCACAATGAGCTATGTTTAAGCATAAATGTTAGAGAGATACTTCCGTGGTCTTTGCTTTCCTCAGTTTCAGCAAATCTGAAGTAGAGCTTTAGGCTTTTGAGGAAAGAGAAACACCAGCTTGCTTGAGTTTCTTATTCATTTGAACTCAGACTATTGCCTGACCTAAAGCAGAAAACCTCCCCAGCAGCTAAACTCATTTGTTTTGCAATGGATCAGAAAATCTTGACCACTCGTTATCCCTCCCTCTGGAGAGTCAGCTACTGCCATTCCCAGCTTGGATATGGCTTGCTTCCTCCGTACAGTTTTGAAGCTGCTGGCACCCTCTCCTGTTCCTAAAACCAACAGACTGTAGCAAAACCCTATCTTATTGCTATGGAGTAAGGATGTTTCTTTTATAACTATGCTGCTTTCAAACAGGCCTCTGCTTTTTCAGATGCAGAAGAGTATTAGGATACCCTCAGAGTATCAGTGTTTAAACAGAGACAGAGGTAGTTCTGCATTTCACAAGGAAAAAACTTATGATTACAATTTTTAGTTTTGAATAAAGCTGAAATTACTTAAGTCCTTGCTTTATTGAAATCCATTGTTTCTATTTGATGTGCCAGTACTGACCTTTGGGTTGCTGTTCTGCTTCTCAAGGGGATTCTGTCTCCATTATTTTGGCTGGACTCCAGATTTGGATGACAACTTCAAGGTTACAGTTTGTTTATTTTTTTTATCCAGAGACAGGGGAGATCAATCCTAATCTATAGAGAGACTGAATCTGAAATGCCAGAGTGCCAAAGGCTTGACCCTCAGAAGTGCTGAGCACTCGATGCTCGTAGGCTACCATGTGGTATTTCACACCTTGCGGGGTCAGACTTAGCATTGCCATCCTCTGCTTTGCCCTGAGATCTGAATTAGTGTCTTTGCTTCCATACCAGAGGATTTCCTTCTAATTTATATTGATGTCATTGAACTCTGTCTTTCAAAGCCAAGTGAACAGTGGCGTCCTTTAATTTCTTTTCATTCTCAAAGGGAATCTTTGAGGCTTACTGGTTGTTTTCCTTTTTTTCCCCCCCCCTCAAACTGTTTTCCACTCATCTTTTCTGCTCTTGCATTCTGTGATCCTTTGTTTTTCGTGTTAGCGCAGAACCAGGCTGCCCGACTGACTGATTCAGTCAGCAACATCCTTTTTTTAGGAGCTAACCTTTGGTCTTTGATAGACTTGAGACAGTGCTGAATAACAGAAGGCACTGCTTCTTTTAGCATTGTCAACAACAGCAGAGAAACCTAAAAAGACTGTTTCAATTCTCTCTACGTCTCATTAATCCTGAAGACATTTTTGTATGGTCATTTAAACGGAGGTATCCCTCCACGTCCCTGCTGCTCTGTGACCTTTAGCAGTCCCAAAAAGAAGCTCAGTACTGGTGACAGTAAGGAGATAGCAGCAGACTGCGGAACCTGTGTGAAAGTACCCAAGCGCAGCACTTCTCTGGGATGACTGAAATCCTATTTTTGGAGCAGATAACATCATAACCTTTTTAAGTTCCCTTTCTATTTTTTTCTTGATGACAGATTGACAAGCCCAGAGAATGAAGTCGTCTATTCATAGAACAGGTTCAGTGTGGGCAAAGCACTGATTGTTTCCCGTGTTGCCCTGCTGGTGTTCCTCCAGCCTGACCTCGAGAGGCTGCTCTGAGACCAAGGAGTTCAGCAACCAGTCCAGAGTCCTTTTCCTCTCTGAGACAGCCAAGATGACTATTTTCGGTGCTAGTGCAAAAAGGGTTCTGCAGAGTAAATGGCTCTCTACCAGTCATTGCACTGATCACTAACCAGCTGACTCATTCAAGACTTTCAATTCCTAACAAATATCACATTTTCTTCCCCAGTCGAGTTTTTCCTTTTGTCTCCAGCCTTTTTTCCCCCCCACTTTTAACTATTGTTAACTCTTCAGATCGCATAATTAAAATCTTATGGCAGAATGTAAGTCAGCACTTTGATGCAAAATGTTGAAGTATTACTAGTATGGTAAAAGAAATAGGCAAGAAAATGTGGAATCACTTTGCAAACTGATGTTTGTTTAATGTAATTTACTGTAAACAGCAGGTTATAACACAGATTGAGAAAGACATGCCAGAAATTAATCTTTTAAGTTTATCTTTTTCCCTTTGATTCACTTTCCTAAATCTCTTTCCTTCATTGTTAGTGTTGGAATTATCTCCTTTTGTTGCATGTGAAAGATACCACTTTCTGATAGTAAGATATTAGTCACACAATTACCAAATTGCTACTTCTGAGCATTTACAAAAGAATTTGGGGGCCCTTGCTGCAAGTATGCAAGAGAGAGTGCACAAAGAGGATGATTCTGCTGTCTCTGCTGCTGCTCAAGTAGATTCTCATCCACTGACTCTGAGAATGAATATCAATAAAGAATATCCAAACCCAAGATAGGATAACATCTAATAATTTCCTGCATGGACAAAGAAAGTTTAGGGTGATTTTAAAGGATGTTACCATCTCAACTTTAATGATACTATATATTAATTTAAAATCTTCAACTTCAGAATATTCTCGTGGCCTCTGTTCTCAACCCACACAAGCCTGTTAAGACAAAGAACCTTTCTAGGCTAGAAAGAGCTGTCAATCAGCAGCACACAATGCATATCAAAGACATCTTCATTCCAATGGTATCGTTAGTACCAACACAGAATAGAGTGCACTGCAGCTTTTAATACCTCATCTGAAGGAAAACCACATAGTAAATCGCACTTTGCCTTGTTGAGGAGGAGGAAGGGATGCATGCACTCTAGGATTTCTCAAGGATGAACACTATTTATATCTGTTCAGATGGTGTAACTTGAGTTCCTATTTGCTTATACATCACTCCAGTTATTCCTTTAGGAAACAATGCATTATACTGACACTCTTCAAAAATATGTATTGTTAACATTAACTTTACCTTGCATTAAACATGTAAATTATATATGAGACGAGTCAGGGTAGGGGTGTGTAGTGAACTGTGGAGTGGAGACTAAAAGTCTGCCTGTAGGCACTTTAACAGAGAGATTTGTGTGAAAACTGTGCATTCATCCAAACATACTGGGCTGATGTATAGAGCAAATGAAATGATAAACCCGTTGTCTCGATGACCGGTCACTGAATTTTCAGACTAGACCTTTCAATGTACTGAGCATTCGTAAACCTCTATGATAGAAGCATGTGTGCATGTTTACTCCTAGAGGTAACCAACCTGGTTATTCCATGATTGTATGATTCTAGGTGCTAAGAATTGTCCACGTACACTGAAGTGAAAAGGCAAAATTACAATGGGAAAGCATCTTTGGCTTGGAGGTTCAAGCACTCTTGTTTCTGCTAGCAATTTCTTCATTTTTTCTTTGTCAACCAGCTTAGAAGGAGGATATGGTGGTGGATCCTTCTAGACTATCCATGCTACTGTTTATCTCTGAAATACACACACAGGTGAAATTTCAGTGGTGACACAGCTGATAAGGAGTCGCCAGGGACTTTTTCAGCGACCACTTAAATGTGCTGGTTTGCACATGTGCCTGGGAAGATAGCTTTGCCATATCCTTCAATAATGATCTATTTGACTCATAGTATATATATTATTCCTTATTTGTCCTACAGATTAAGCTTTTTCCTTGTAAACCTAGTGTCACTTTTCACTCTTCTGAACTTTGTCAGTTAGAAACAGATGCTTCGTTTGTGGAAACTTCAAGGCAAAGTACAGCATAGCACTAGTGGCAGCTCACTTGTTATTTCTGCTGCCTCTTGAACCCTAAGCAAATGAAGCAGTAGGATGTGACAAGGCTGAGAAACTTGTTTGGTTTTGTTGTTTTTTTCCTTAACTATTCCAAATAATGTCAACACTTTTTTTCCCAGGAGATGATTTATTATGCAAGTACTGAAGAGAAAGCTCAGTACTTCTTTTTTTTGTGGCACTTTTCTACTTGTGCACTGTAAAGAATAGTGTAACGACATGACTGGCATCTACACAGAATGGGATACATGTTTATCCCTGTTTATATTTGCAGCATCATGCATGTTAATTAAAAGATTGTATCTCTGGTGCACTCTGAGCTGCCAAACGTAAATAAATTCTACCTAGCTTCAGATCCCAAACAAACAGTGTAAACAAGAAAATTGGACTTTGTTCAGGCTTTTTGATAACTCTCAAGAATACTCTTTCACTAAGAACTGATTCATATGATTCTTTAATATTCCACACAGTATTTGACTGCATGATGTCAGTATTCCTGCCAGCAACCTCATGCATCTGTCTACTAGCAAATAACCTTTCTGTAATTACAGTATGGGTGATGATGGATAGATGAGAGGGAAATGGGGAGGGATAGTGGGAAGACAGTCATAGCAACAAAACACATGTTCTACAGAAGACGAGTCAGAAAAATATTACAAAAACAAACACGAATTTGTGGGGTTTAAATCAGAAAAAAGTATTACTGTGGCAAACAGAAAGAATGGCTGAACTGGAAAAGGCACAACAGCTAAACAGAGGAGTCCTCATATATGTGTGCTTGCAAATGAGGAGGATTTCCCCTAAAGCACCACTAATTGTAGCCTCTAATAATTCTGAATTGTTGATGAGTTAGATTAGGTTTGTTAGTGTTTTCCATTTGATTTTAATCATTGTTTCTGCAACTGCATGTAATGCTTAGTTTTCCAGTGGAAAGCTGATATGTGCAAGCTGCCTGGATGTGTGGTTTATATGTACAGCCAAGGCAGAAAGAACGGTTGAAGTACACTGAAGAGATATAAATGTCACTTTGAAGTGCTGTAATTATAGGGAGATAGTAAAAATTTTGGATGTGTACTAGAGAAATAAATTTATTTCTGGTAGGACTGAAATCTTGTGGGTTGAACTGTTGCTTGGCGTTCACTTTGGTTCAGAAGCTCTTTGCAGTAACTCTTTCTTGGATTTCTCTGTAGAATTGTCATAAAAGTCTAGAGAGAATAAGCTGAGATAAATTAATGTAAGGAAAATAATTTATGATATTGAAACAGGAACGATGGAGTGGGTTGTATTGCTTTCAAAGCTTGTACCTTCCAATCCTTTTCAAGCAAGCCTTTTTGCTTGTTTGCAAGGTGTTGAATTCCCTGCAGATTTCCTGATAGTTTCCAGCTGTTGCTTTTACAGCTCTGTTCTGTCAGTGATGGACAAGGGAGGAGTCATCGGTGCAGGTTGGAAGTTGATTTTTGAACACACTGTCCTCTATAACCCCTTTAGCAGGGTTAGGTGTTAAATGGAATGCTAGAAACACGGATGGTGGATAAGCTTTATTTGTGCTAGCTTAACCTTGCTCGTCAGCACAGGCAGAACCAAGGTAGTCCTAGAAAAAATAAATTAATTGAAGAAAAATGGTTAGCAAAGATGTGACCCTTCACCAGCCCATTCAGGCAGGGAGTTGAGGTTTGGGGAAGTACAGGTTGTTCTGTCCTGAAAGCTGACCTTGAGCTAAAGAACTAACGTGGCTTCTTCTTTTGTTTTCTCTGTAATTGCATGGTCATTGGAAAAAAAAAAAAAGGGAGAGCTCTGCTAGGTTTCTGTTCATATCTTAAAGGCATTTTACTGAAGTAATAGATAAAGAAGAAACATGTTAAATAAAAACATTTATTAGAGGACATAATTTTAAATATTTAATGATATAATTAAGTCTTATTAATGTAATGGTCTTTATTCTTCAGCTTAAAAATTCACAAGGTTAATTTCCCTTTCATCTTTATTATGCAATGTTTGCCACAATTATTTGTTATATATTCTTATAAATATTTGATGAATATTAGAGATTTTAATTTAAATAAAAATATGGGTCGTCTTTTACCACAGCGTTACTCCAGTGTTAAGCTGGAATTAGTGGAATTAGCACAGTTGTGAATCAGGCGGTACTGTTCCTTCAGTTATGCTCAATTGGCTTCTTTGACTGGAGTAATTCCTGGAGAACGCTGCCTTTTGCTACTGTCTCTTTACTTCAAAGGCCTTGCAAAGAAGCTGAGGATCAACAAATCGTAGAACTCTTAGATACATCATTTTCATCTTGTTTCCTATGGGGGACATCATTTCCAGCACCTCCTTCTCAGATTATTCAGCACTATTTAACAATAAGCACCATCTATCAAAGTTCTTAAATGAATGTGGAATATGTATTTCAGGAGATATTTACTTGAGTCACTATATTACTGGCATTAAAGCTAGTTCTTTACGGTAAAAGGTTTCTTCTACATACTCTGCTTTTTTAGCTACTTACTGAGGGAGAAAAGTACCTCAGCATTAAGTCTGGGCGATTTAGATGATTTATATTCTCCTTCGTTAGTAATATTCGTTATGTATACACCAAAAAATATTTTTAGGGACAATGGATATTTTCTTTTACCGCAGGATTATCTTTTTCTTTTTAGATCAGTCTGCCAAACTACACTGTCAGCAGTTGCTGAAAGAAAAACACTTTATGGGCAATATGTTGACTTAGCCTCTTAATTAAATAAAGAAACAAAACAGAAATCCCTAGAGAAAAAGACTTTGAAATAATCATATAGTCCTAATCTCTTGCTGTGTTCAGAATAAAAAAAAAAAAACCCAAACAAACAAAAACCAAACAATTATTTGGACTAACAGTCAAATATCAGCTTGAGTTATTATTAGATTTGGGTTATGCTTAAGGCCATTCCCTCTTGTCCTGTCCCCTAGCACTTGGGAGAAGAGCCCAGTTCCCTCCTCTCCACAACCTCCTCTCAGGTAGTTACAAAGAGCAATGAGGTCTCCTCTCAGCCTCCTCTTCTCCANCTTTCTAGACAGACTTCTCCTAGTCTGTAGCTCTGCGTAGGGTTGTTGTGCCCCAAGTGCCAGACCCAGCATTTGGCCTTGTTAAACCTCATCCCATTGGTCTCTGCCCAGTTGTCCAACCTGTTAAGATCCCTTTGCAGAGCCTCCCTACCCTCCAGCAGATTAATACTTCCACTTATGTTGTACTAGCAGCTCTATTTTGCTGCTGCTGTATTAGCATGGTATCACTGCATCGTAACGATGGAGGGCTGAACACACTCTGGATAAGTTTCCCCAAATCTGATGGTAATGAATGCAGGTTTTTTTCCAGATTGCCACCAAGACTGTTTAGCCCTTACTGACACGTCCATTAGGTCTGTACTTGTTCTAAAGCATGACTGGCTCCTCTGGTGTTGTTTCAATCTAGTTGCTGCATTCCTACCATCACATTGCATGGGTGCAGCATGGTTTTTAAGGTAGGTTAAAACAGGCTATTAAGTGTTAGAAAACGGTGTACCGACATACTGTGATGTTTAGTTTTCTATTTTGTTAGTCTCCTACATATGCCAAAACCATGTTAGAAAACTCTGATCCCTCCAGAATGCATGAGGAATAGTTAGGTTACAAATACTAACATTCAAAGAACCATTGTGCTAAGGAGGGAAGATTCTAAGCCAGCAAACAGGAACCAATCCTGTTGGCTTCTCTCAGTGCCTCGCTTGAAAACCTCAGCCCTCGTCTAGATACAGGGACAATTGCTCTTTCTACTTACAGTGAGTCCTGCTGATTTTTCAACTTGCAGACTGTTCAATTGTCTTACCCTCTAGCATATCCCTCATATATGCAAGCATTTCATTTCTACTGGGGTCCACCCATCCCTCTTCTATCAGCTTTCAGAAGTCCATTAAAAATCTAGAGTGTGCTACTATCACAGAACTTTACGGTAAAGTCCACCTGAAAGTGAATACTTGGCTCTGAAGTCAGACCACAATGAAATAAGGAATAGGGAGAAGTCTTCAGTGTTTCCCTCCAGAATTAACTTATTTATGTAAAGGAGAAAGGCAGGTGGGTATTGCGAGTGTTAAGTTTGCTTTTCAGTCACAGGGGAGGCTCATGAAAATATGATTTCTAGCTGCCCAGGGAAGTGGAGCCTCCTTCCCTGGAGGTCCTCACAAAACATGGAGCCATGGCACTTCAGGGCATGGTTTAGTATGCACAGTGGAGTTGGGCTGGCAGCTGGACTGGATGAGCTTAGAGGTATTATCCAACCTTAATGATTTCATGATTCTATAACTAAATTAATTAAACTAGGTACATAGAATCATCGAATCATAGAATAAACAGGTTGGAAGAGACCTACCAGATCATTGAGTCCAACCATTCCTATCAAACACTAAGCATTGTCCCTTAGCACCTCGTCCACCCATGCCTTAAACCCCTCCAGGGAAGGTGAATCAACCACCTCCTTGGGCAGTGTGTTCCAGGGCCCAAAGACCCTTTCTGTGAAAAATTTCTGCCTAATGTTCAGCCTGAACCTCCCCTGGTGGAGTTTGAGGCCATTCCCTCTCATCCTGTCCCCTGTCACTTGGGAGAAGAGGCCAGCTCCCTCCTCTCCACAACCTCCTTTCAGGTAGTTGTAGAGAGCAATGAGATCTCCCCTCAGCCTCCTCTTCTCCAGGCTGAACACCCCCAACTCTCTCAGCCATTCCTCATAAGGCCTGTTCTCCAGCCCCTTCACCAGCTTTGTTGCTCTTCTCTGGACTCACTCCAGTCTCAACATC
>WAAB01019248.1:143551-189186 GCA_013389865.1 Piaya cayana
CATACTGTGATGTTTAGTTTTCTATTTTGTTAGTCTCCTACATATGCCAAAACCATGTTAGAAAACTCTGATCCCTCCAGAATGCATGAGGAATAGTTAGGTTACAAATACTAACATTCAAAGAACCATTGTGCTAAGGAGGGAAGATTCTAAGCCAGCAAACAGGAACCAATCCTGTTGGCTTCTCTCAGTGCCTCGCTTGAAAACCTCAGCCCTCGTCTAGATACAGGGACAATTGCTCTTTCTACTTACAGTGAGTCCTGCTGATTTTTCAACTTGCAGACCGTTCAATTGTCTTACCCTCTAGCTTATCCCTCATATATGCAAGCATTTCATTTCTACTGGGGTCCACCCATCCCTCTTCTATCAGCTTTCAGAAGTCCATTAAAAATCTAGAGTATGCTACTATCACGGAACTTTATGGTAAAGCCCACCTGAAAGTGAATACTTGGCTCTGAAGTCAGACCACAATGAAATAAGGAATAGGGAGAAGTCTTCAGTGTTTCCCTCCAGAATTAACTTATTTATGTAAAGGAGAAAGGCAGGTGGGTATTGCGAGTGTTAAGTTTGCTTTTCAGTCACAGGGGAGGCTCATGAAAATATGATTTCTAGCTGCCCAGGGAAGTGGAGCCTCCTTCCCTGGAGGTGCTCACAAAACATGGAGCCATGGCACTTCAGGGCATGGTTTAGCATGCACAGTGGAGTTGGGCTGGCAGCTGGACTGGATGAGCTTAGAGGTATTATCCAACCTTAATGATTTCATGATTCTATAACTAAATTAATTAAACTAGGTACATAGAATCATCGAATCATAGAATAAACAGGTTGGAAGAGACCTACCAGATCATTGAGTCCAACCATTCCTATCAAACACTAAGCATTGTCCCTTAGCACCTCGTCCACCCATGCCTTAAACCCCTCCAGGGAAGGTGAATCAACCACCTCCTTGGGCAGTGTGTTCCAGGGCCCAAAGACCCTTTCTGTGAAAAATTTCTGCCTAATGTTCAGCCTGAACCTCCCCTGGTGGAGTTTGAGGCCATTCCCTCTCATCCTGTCCCCTGTCACTTGGGAGAAGAGGCCAGCTCCCTCCTCTCCACAACCTCCTTTCAGGTAGTTGTAGAGAGCAATGAGATCTCCCCTCAGCCTCCTCTTCTCCAGGCTGAACACCCCCAACTCTCTCAGCCATTCCTCATAAGGCCTGTTCTCCAGCTCCTTCACCAGCTTTGTTGCTCTTCTCTGGACTCACTCCAGTCTCAACATCCTTCTTGTGGTGACGCTGAAACATGAACCTGTACCTTAATCATGAATCCAGAACAGTTATTTTTCATTCTTTGTTCTCAGAGCAGCGCCTCATATTTTTACCTCCCAACATCCTCTGTCTTCCCATCCTCCCTTTCTTTTTCATCTGTTGTCTGACAGGCTCCTGTCCCAGTGATGTGGCAGTTAAACAACTCTGACTGCCTGGCTGCTTGTGTTGTCTCCTGCATCCAAAAAACAGCTCTGTACAGAACCTTGTATCGCTGTCAGACGTGACACAACTTGTCCAGCCAAGAAACGTCACAATTTTCATAGAATCATAAATCACCAGGTTGGGAGAGACCCACCGGATCATTGAAACCAACCATTCCCACCAATCTCTAAACCAAGCACACCAGCGTAACTGAAGGACAGATTAATCCTGTTGTTCAGGACAGATGAGAAGACACAGAACTTATTACCTATGTTCCTTGGTAGTTTGTGTTTTCTTTTTTTTAAATTTAAATTCACATAGAATTACTTATTTTCTAAACTGGTTAAAAAAATAGTTTTTCATTATGGTCCTGTTCAATCACTTGCTGATAAAGAAGGGGGTATACATGTCTTTATAAGAGTATTTCCATTTTTCACAAATTAGTGTTTGTAGAGGGTATTTGTGTTTGCCTAGAAGAGCTAAAAATAACCTCTGAAGCTATGATTCGCAGTGATGTCCAGCACCTTAAAGTACATTTAAAAAAACAAACAACCTCCAACCAAACAGCAAAACTCTAGCAGCATAATTAGGGGTTTGTTGTTAAATCTTGTTCTGGGGTCATGTTTTGCTGCTGAACGTGTTAATTTCCTTGTGCAGACAGACAGGACTGTTGTTTTGGTTCTGATAACACTTAAAACTGTTTGTATCTCAACAACATTTGCACAATGTCTGGAAGAATTATCGGGCTTTATTTAACTAATACCTCTGAGAATAAAAAATTGACAGCAAAGGGAGTGATTTCATTTTACATAGAGGAGATAATTCATTTATATCCACACAATTAATGCATCACACACTGAATTTCTCTTTCCTTTGAGAAGAAAAGCAGTGTTACACATTACCTTGGGATTTAGAAGAGTGGCTGTTAGGAAAAAGGAAAAAAAAATGTATTTTAACCTGCTTGGTTACTGCACACTAGAGGGCACTTGAGGTAGAGCAAAAAATATTTGCACAGTACTGAAACAGATCCAGTTACTTATATTCACAAGGCATACTGAAAACTAAAAGCAAAAGATTAACTTTCCAAATTGTATCCAGAACACTAATGTACAAAAAAAAAAAGGTTGATTGCCTTTCTTGATATAGTTTTGTTTTGTCTTTATCTTAGTGCTTGACTTACAAAAGAAATGTTTGTTTTTCTAACAGTCAACCTGACAACAACTAATCCAAATTGCAAACAGTACTCAAGGAATAATAAAACTTGATAATGTGTTTTTATTTTTATGCTTTCCATAATATCACTGGTGCATATGGTACACAAATTAGTCGTTGGGGGTGTTTTTTATATATATTTTAAAATCTCCAGGCAGTGAAGGGAGCTCAGAACTAGTTATGTTTTGTTTTACCAAATGGAGTAATTTGGGGATGGGAAAAGGATTTGCTAAGGGCCCTAAAGCCCCAGTGCTGCTGTTGGGTTAAACCTTTGTTTCTGTCAGACAGTCCGTGGGCTGCAAATGGAATTTGCATGGTTATAAGATGCGTCTGTGCAATCAAGGCAAAAGTAACTCAGTGAAAATCAATGCATTTATGTCTTCCCATGTATCAGGTAACAAGGGAATGGACTTTGATTAGATATCTTTGACTGAAGGCCAGACTGGAAAGCAAGTACTTTTTGGTGATTGAGAATCATTTATGTCGTTTATGAATGATGCTGCTTTATGGTCTGTTCTTTCTTCACTAGGGTTTTTCAAGCTTTCTGTTCCAGTCTTGGATGCTGAATTTTAGCCGATTTTGGTTTCTATAAAGACCTGGCATTCTTCTGCAAATTCCTTAGGTTTCTCAGTGTTTCTATCAGAACAAAAAAACCCCCAAAACATTCTCCAAGACATATACCTTCATCTCATGGGCCATTTGTATTATTTCCTGCATTTTAATCTAAAAGATAAGTTGTAAGCATTATATAATGGAACTTATATGGGTCGTTAGTGATTTCCCCAAAACTGGGGATCACTATTTTTCATTGTAAGCAACTCTGTACACACAGGTTTTAAAGGTAGCAAGACCATGATAAGAACCTATGTTCTAAGGGTAATTATGTCTTTGTGCTCGCACAGTGAACTGATAAAAAGGACATATTTTATTCAGAAATATTGTGGACTTACCTTGTTTCTTCTTAGTTTATGGAATGTGAATTGTAGCCTTTCAATGCAAATCATATGTAGGAATAATCCCTCACAACTTCTGCAAACAGTACAAAGTCGGTAGGGCATTTGGATTTTGCCTGAGAAAACAGCATTGAATTAATTTAAAGCTTTAGACTAACGGTCGGATACACAACTACTCCGTAAACCTGTTTAATAACTTGCGGATTGGTTATTAATTTTATATCATTAATATTACTTTGAAGTGGCATGCTAGTGGTAATCCCTGTAAGCAAAAGTTGCTTGCAGTAAAGTCATTTATCTTAATCAAGTAATTCACACTGGACTCATTAACCTCAGGTAATTTTGGATCAGACTCTATATTGTGTATTAAAAACTGAAATCAGCTACTGGTATTTTGAGGAAAATCTCATTACTAGGTGATCTGATGGAATAAAATCTGAATATGAGGAATTAGCACAGTGGTTTCTTTTCTAGGCATGTTTCTCTTCACTCCCCCTCCCCATCCCTTTCAAGTTCCTGACTTTGGCATTGTTATTTAAATGAGATGACGATGAACATTTACATCAGCAGCAGCCCTAGTTAGGCTGTGCTGTGATTGAGTTGCCCCCTAAAAGCTCATTGCCAGTCACTTCTATTGAATATTTCTAAGCAGTAAAGTCTAAATTTTCTGTCTTCAGAAAACAGTTTATTGCGCTGCTTTGCAGTCTGAGGAACAAAGAATTATATGATAATCGACAACTATTTTCACAAAAAAATATAAAAGGGTGGAAAGAAGCTTGTATTCCATTATGCCACACATTTTTAGATGAAAGAAAGATATTTTCTGTCTGTATATGGATAAGAAGTCACATTGAGGTATTAATCCTTCCTACTCATAGAAGTGAAATAATGTGGAAGAAAATCTCCAGGTTGTCTTCCAAGCAGAGGTGAATTTTTCCCCCCTTATCAGTCAGAATCAGTCAACATCAACACTACCCCCCAAAAAAATAATCCAAATCAACTAAAACAAAAAACCCACAACACAAAGACACCAAAAAAGAGGAATATTTCCCCTTAAGAACATCCCACCACACCACAAACCAATGTATTTTATGAAGGTTCTGTATAATTTTTCTTCTAGGATAAAGATTAATATTAAAAAATTGAATTGCAGTTAGAGCTAGGATGTACTCAGACACATACATTTTGCAGATGAGTTTGTTTTTTTGCTACAGTTATTAAACTAAAAATCTTGATCCCATTTCAATCAGTGTCAGAGCTGCTTTTTTGCTTAAAAAATGAAATGACCATTTAGGAGATAGAGGTATTATCTTCCTTGTAATAAGTATTTAAGATATTTAGGAGGAAACAATTTTTAGCCAGCATGCTCCTCAGTGCCATGTGACGTAGTGTGTGTATATATATCACCATGACAAATATCATTAAATCAGGATAGGATGCAGAAAAATTTAAATGTTCCTTTGCTATTTCAAGATTATTCTTAAATTAAATATGAATCCATACACTTCTTCCTGTCAAGACTTACTCCATCCTCTGAAAGGCTTTCCAGCAGGGGAATCCATGGATGACATAATCCATTTTCACAAGACACTTACCACCCTCTCCTACAACAATGTGAGGATGAAAGAGCATAGCATCTGCCCCAGTAATTTCCAACTGCAAGAAAGGTCACATAGAACAAATGGCAAAAGTCAAAGGTTGAAATCAAAACAAAACCTAAACTTTTAAGCTGTACTTGGAGGTACAACCTCTCCCATTAGCTTTCTTCCCACAAGCAACTGTACTGGCTGTTTAAAGCTCAGACTCAAGGGATCTAACCCATTCTTATTAGTGAGTATTTTTATTCTTGGTTGCTTCCATCAGGTTATTTTATCGAAATTAAAAAAAAAATAAAGATGTTTAGCTATTCTTACTGAAACCTTAAAAGGGAATAAAAAAAACTAAACCAAAAACCAATTGAAAACTACCATTAACTTCCATAAGTAAAGGCAGACCAAGCATCCTCATGGCCCCTTGTGATAATATCTAGATTCTCACCCTGTTGTTCAGTTGGTGGAAGGATGTGGTAGAAAAATATCCTTTGCCTCAGCGGAACCCCAGGTAGAGGGAAGCCACATTTCTGATGTTATCTACCGCTCTGCGAAGTGTTTTGTATTTCCCTCAAGGCTCTCTGCCTGCTGCAAGTAACTGTTGTGTGCTTTACATCCTTCTTCCTCCAAGGAATCGTCCCAGGCTCACAGCTTGGAAAGTAAACGTTTGGGCTGAGGGAAGCAAGGGAATAGTTAGATGTTTCTTCGTTGCCCTTGAAAAATGTCAAATTCTGGGTACGTTTTGCAACATTCTAATGAATTTGGATAAATGAATATTTGTGCAAGAAGAAATGCACCTGTTATGTGCAATAACTTGCAGTTAGTTAAAACTGAGTGAAGCACAGAAGAGCTCCAAACGCAGGTCTCTCCCTTTCTGTCATTCATTGTCTTGCATGCATGCATGCACACACCGAGTACCAGCACAAAAAATAAGATTAACCATTGTGAAACTAAATGATATGATATTCTTACTACACAGAGGGAAATTAAGATCCACTTTACGTGATCCTAGATAGACCTTAACACTGTAGGCATCCTATTTTTTGCTTAAGGTTAAAAGGGTTTCAGTTTAAGACGAGTTTAAGATGACCAACCATTTGAAAGGAAAGTTGAGCAATGAAGTAGTTCAGAGCCACATTGAACGCTCGTCTTAAACACAACATCGTGCTGGTCAAGGAACGTTGGGAAAGAGGACAGAACTAAACACACTCAGTCCTAGTTGAGTGTTGAATCTTTCTTCCATTTTAAGTGTCATCATCTGTACCTGCCTGTGTCCGTACAGCATCAGACTGACCCCTTCCCTGTTGGTGAACATGGAACGTGAGGGAAAATAGAAGTGGTGGTGGTAACATTTGCAGCTGTGATATATGCGATTATTAAATATAACAACACTTTTAACTTTCTAATAGGCAATACACAGATGCAGCAAAGACATAATAAAACTAGTGATGAAGAAGGTGGGGAAAGGGTTGCCTTGACCTTTCCCATGGGAGAGGGACTCACTGATGTGTCTGAGCCCTAGGAAGAGACGAGCGACCTTCAGCTCTTCCCGGTCAAAGGTAGTTGATGATACCTGATCTTTAGAGTCCTCCAACCTCTTCCTAGCTCCTCAGGAGCTGGGGTTGTGCGGGATGTCGGTGCTAAAGCCGAACAGGAGCCTGGGTGATGGCCAAGGGCTCCCAGTGCCGGGTGCCCTTCAGCCACCCCTGCTGAGGTCTCTCCGTTTCGCCTTCAGGCTGGTCCAGGCTCCCGCTCATCATCCGATCGCCACCCGTGCTTCTGCATCGCTGCAGGCGAGCCTCGAAATGCCTGCAGGTCTGCGGGGTTTGTTTGCAAAAGCGGTTTTGGGGTGGTTTTTTTTTCATTCCAGGATGCCCTCCGTGCTCCCGCAGCGCCTGCCGGGGCCGCCAACAGCCACAGCTCTGTGGGGTCGGTCTGGAAAAGCAGGTTTTGTCGGGTTTTTTTTGGTTTCGTTTGGGGTTTTTTTGGTTTTTTTTTGTTTTTTTTTCCAGGATGCCCTCCGTGTCCCCGCAGCTCACGGCGCCCCTTTCCCCGCGGGGTCCGGTCGGGGGAGGATGCTCGGCGCTCCATCCTCTCCTCCATCCCTCTCCTCGCTCCCGGNAAAACCAACCCCCCCCCCCCAAAGTGCTTACACGAATTTCCAAGCGCTAGACCTGCCTCCGCGCTCAGCCCAATAAGAGCTGTCAGGGGAGGCTCCCCAGCTCACTTTTCCACATCACTTCACAGTTGCGTTTGGCAGGCAGGCACGCCGGAGCGCTCCCGCCCCGGAATCGGTGGAATATCGTGTGGAATATCCCCGCTTTCCCCGGAGCCGCTCGGGGGCTCGTGCAGACCGGAGGGACCGGGAGCCGCGCGTTAGCATGCGGGGAGCCGGCGCTTCCAGCAGCAGCGGCCGCCGCCTCCGAGAGCCGCGGGAGCACCGGCTGATGGGTTTTTACCTCCCTCTCGCCGCCGGGGCTGCCGGCCAGCGGCTGCCTCGCTCCTCGGAACAGTGAGTATCTGCTCCGCTCGGGGCGGGCAGGCGCAGGGTCCGTCTCTCCGCTCGTTCCTTCCCGACTTCGCTCCTGCTCTTGGGGGCGAGCGCTGCTCCTGGGGCCGGAGCGGGCTGCGCTGGAGCCGCTCGGCGTTTCCAAGGGTGGGAAATTCCCGATAATGGAAATGACAGGGGATGCTCGCTACCTAGGAATTGTTTTCTTTAAATTTTATTATTCCCTTGGAGTGGTAGCGGTGTGGCTGTTTCTCCTCCTGCTTTGCTTTTGGGGTGTTTTTTTCCATTTTTTATTATTTTTTCCCCCTCTTCCTTTCCTTGCCCCTCTTTTAAAGGATCAGTAAGACTTTGGATCACAGAGGGTCCCTTCCAAAGCTGGAGAACCCATTTCTTCCCCATGTTTTCTTCTTTTCTAATATTTTTTAAAATAGAATAAATCTCTGGGCTGTTTTCACTGTGGTGAATAGATGCAGGGCTGCATTCATGCATTGAAATAGGTTGCAGTTTTCGTGCGGAGAATAAAAATCACCCACCAGCCAGATATGTAAATGAGGGAGGAGGAGGCTGGAAGGACCATGGGGTGTGTGGGGGGGAATCCCCCTGCTTTATCACCACCATCCTTCCTCCCAAGGCTTTGCACCCCCTAGACAGATAAATAAATAAATAAATAAATAGGAACGGTAGGATAAGCTTCCTTTCCCACTTTCAGATTGAAAAGCACCCCAGAAATGCTGTGCCTGCTCTTAGAAGCCGAGATGGGAATGAATCCCTAGCCGTAACTAGCCAGGAGTCATCCCTGCCCCACAAGTTGTTTTCCTTCCCGTTCTTGGGTTGACTAAACAGATAACGCACCCAGGTGAAACTTCAGAGAGGGAGAAAGCCCTTTAGCTCCAGTCGCTCCTTAGTGGCATCACCAAGGCTCCCGGAGAAGAGATGCAGGAGTCTGTCACCCCCTGAAGCTGCTGTTCCACTAAACGCTTCATCTTCTCTTTGAGGAAGGAAGAGGAGTAATGTGTCTTTATATTCTGCTTGACTACAATGTCTGTGGGTAACAGCATCCTAATCGGGAGCCCTGGGCTGTCAGACAGCATCCCTGCTAGACACTATCGGAAATGTATATGGTCCTCAGCTGGGGAGCCTGGGAGGCACTGCAAAGCTTCGAAACAGAAAGCCCATGGCAGCTTCTGTGTGGATATTAGAGAAGAGATTAATTCAAATCCTTATTTAGACACTGCCTACCGCCGTGAAGGTGACACCGCTTAACACAGGCAGGAATTCCTCCGTGGTTCGTTGCTGGTTCAGTCGTGTCTTGAATCTGTCTCAATTCAGTTTGCATTTAGTACCAGGCTAAACAGAGTGGAATCAATCCAACCTGGCACATAAAACGGCGTTATACAAACCTGCTCGTGTTGCCAACAGGTATCAAACTCCATACCCTCGCTTCTCCCTCCCTCTCCCTCTCTCTCAAACTGGCACAAACACACGCTCTGGTTCATGCAAATGATTCCATCTTCCTTTCCTCTGAAAGCAGGAATAAACACTCGTACAACTTTCATAAAGGCTGTTACTTCTAAAGAGTAGACTTGATCGCATAAGCGGCTCATCATTTGTGTCTCAGCCAGATGTTTTTTGGGGGGTGCTGCTGGTAAGGAATCATTTAACATTAACTGTTTATTGTTTCGAATCTGCCACGTTAGGTCTTAATAGAAGGGAAGCAAACAGCTGCTCACTTCAGTTTCAATTAAAGAATAGAGCTGATAACGACCGAAGCCACACATAAAGAATACTCTTCTGTCATCCTGCTTTGGAAATTCTTCAAGAGTTTCTCTGCAATAAGGATGAAAAGGAATGCGCAGTACTTTTCTGTGAATTATGTTCCTTCTCTATGTTCGCTACCAGACCCTTATGAACAAGAAGAGACTTCACAATAGGCTTCTCGGTAAAGATAAATATATAATGAATACATTCAGAAGACTGAAAAATTACCCTATTGTATGCTTTTCTGGTTGAATAAAATGATGAAGAAGCTAGAAGTTAGCATTTTTGAATACCTGTGCAGTTATAGAATTTTGCACTATAAACTGTTACACCATCAAAACCCAAAAGCTCTCTGTAGCGTCACTTCCCAGCCAAGTTGTATGAATGTCTGCGACAGAAGAACCTTTGGAAGGGAAATGATTATTGTGTAATATTCTAATCTAAGGTTTTCATCCGTTTGGCCTTACTGCTCTACCTTACTGCATACAGAGTGAGTGCAGCTATCTGCTAATTCCTGCCTAGGCTTGCTATTCATTAACTCTCCCTTCTTTTTCTAAAACTTGAGTCATGGCTACAAAGAACTTTGATTTCTGTGCCTGGTTGTAAGCTGAGGGCCTTCAGTGTCCTCGGGGATGGAACTGTTTTGTGCAAGTTTGTTCTTAAAATATACAGGTGAGCAATTTGTTAACTGAGCAGGTTGCTAGCCAAGAAACTAACTTTGGACATTTTCTTCAATATTAAGAAATCAATAAGAAGTACGTGTGCCTGCTTAACAAATGCAGCTGGTTTAATAAGAAGTATCCCTATATAAGACATTTACTCCTTTTACACTTTTTACTTTAAAAGTTTTCACCTCTTTGAGGTGAAGAAGAATCCTCCTTGGACAAAGTCTCTCAGTGCTTTTTCGATATAATTTAGTCATTCCCATCAGTTCCTGCTACTGAAGTCCAAAATAGACTTGTTAAGGGGGAAGTAGTTCCACAATCAGATTTAAATTCACTTTTTGTTATTTTTAATCTTCAGTATTTTTCCAATAATATTGCACCTTTACCAAATAAGCTAATTGATCCCTGGATGCTTTATCTCTGTCACTGTTAACGTATGCTGCATCTTCTTCTCTAGGAAGAAAACAAACACACTTGTACTCTTTCCCTCAGGATATAAAACCATTCCAAGCAAGAACACACAATCAAACACGGATGGAGATTTCAGTCTACCACCCCTTGATGTATTTCCTGAATGTTCTTTCTGTTTCTTCTTACACAGTTGCAGAATTCATCTTTTAGAATCTTCATTTCAGAAAACCTAAGCGTCCTACAGTCTTTAGCTTGCACTTTTTCAGCCACTTATTGAATGAAATTAGGGGCCTGGAACTCACCCATTTGACCCTTGATTCATACCCATAATTTCATTTCCAAAAAAACTGAGAGATGCTCAAGGAGAAAAAATACTGACCTCTAAATTTATGAACAAGGAGATGTGGATGTGTGCTTCGATCTCTTAGTGCTACATATCTCTAAGTGATGATTATGCATACTCTATAATAGCAACCACTCATGCTACATAGTATGAACAGGTATTTTTGTAGCATATCAAATAACCATAAGATACTGCATATCTTAGCAGTATTCCTTTTCTATTCTGTTTTCCATTTCAATATCTCTAGAGCCTGACCTTTTGGATATGTTATTAATACTGACAATTATGTGCTTTTACACTATAGTTGTATCATAAGAGTCTTCCACCTATGAGTTGAAGCTAATAGAAACCAAATTCTTTCAGTGGGAGGGAAATGCTGAGGTATTTTGAGCTTGGAACAATTTAAGCAGCATCACTGCCATAAGATTGCATCAATAGAATTAAATTAGATGATGGAAACTCAACATTCTTCTTAGTGTTGTTGCCATAGAAAAGGTAGCTCACTTCATAGCTTCCTGTACATAACTATTTGAGCAGCAGATAGAAATAGAACAAAGTTAAGTTAATTCAGTCTGAGATATGTGTACACATATATTCCACCCCCAGATAGACCCCTTTGTTCTAAAATCTCTTCTGCACGTTTTTCATTTTGTCTTCCAAGTAAATGACATCAACACAGTGACGTTTCACCTATATTAATGAAACTTTGTTGCCAAGAAGCATTGGGTATTGATTATCTAAAGTGTTAAGCTGAGAATGAAAGAGCTTCTGAACCAGTTCAGCACCAGCGGTTAAGAGTTTAAAGCATCTGACTTCAGGCAAGAGACTAATTTCTACCTGGTTTAGTCACGGGAGTAGCTTTTATCCATGAGTTGCAATGATAATGCTCATAGATTTGATTTTCAAAGGTGTTGAGCATTATGTGTCTTATGAAAAATCATTTGAAATCGAGAATGACGGGTACTTTGGCTTGGATTGGAATTATAATGCCAACGAGTCCTGGATCTGAATAAGCAAAACCTTCCATGAGAAGGGTCTTATTGTACCTTGCATGGCCTAAGGTGTAGACAGACTCAGAAAGGGGTTTCTCAGCATCTTGCACTGGTCTTTGCACCAGGATGCGGGAGTTCAAAACATTATATTTTGGTAGTCATTAGTTCACAGTTTCAGCCTTCCAGTTTGGTGAACTTTTAGTCAAAGTAGGTTGCTCCTGAGGAGAAAGGCTCAGCTTAATTTAAGGAACTCTGGTAACCATTGAAATCCATTTCCTTTGCAGTTGCTGATTATAATAATCATTTACATGTGTGTATTTTATATTTTTATGGGATTTTAATATGCATACGTAAAAAGAATTATATTAAAGCTCCTAAGTACTAATGCAAATGGACTGTGCATCCAGAGGTAGTGCAATTCCGTAGTTGGATTTTGCAATTGGGAAACACGTTTGATGTGAACCTCTCTTATGGATTAAATGTAACAGCTGTGATTACTTTTTAAGTAATGGACCATCAAAACGTAAGTCTTAATCTTGTTGAAGTTTGGATTGAGTTTTTGTATTCTAGTTTGTGGGGTTTATTTTTTGTGCATTTCCACAAGTCAGATTAAAAAAACCTCCATGAAACACATAAATAGTAATTTTAAAAAGCCAACAAAACCCTCAACCTGGCAACTGCCAAAGAAGTTTCATGCTGGAGGACCCTAATTCTTACCAAAAATCTTATTAAGTTGATGGTAAAACTACCAGCCATTTCAACGATGAAAATTCAAAGACCCATGCTTCTAATTTAGTATGTTTTAGTAGAAAACAGTAGTTTTATCACAGAAGTACTGGTTGTAGTCAGAAAAGTCCAATTATGTTCACCTTTTTCTTCATTAAATGTTTTTTCTGTACACACACACTTATATACATGGCTGGAAATGTTATATGATTTTCATAGAATCACTCATAACTTTATTTTCTTATTCTAATTTGAATATACTTCAGGAAAATATGAGTTTTTCCTTAATTATTATGTTTAGTTTAATTACATAGAGAATACCTAATATCCTGTATAGAAAATCAAGAGAAATGAAAACTCTGTTTTGTATCAAGCAAGCCCGGAGAAGAAGCCCAGAAAGCAAGATATTTATGTCCCCCATTAATATTTAAACATTTTTCATCACATACAGGATAAGCACAACCCAGCTGCTGAAACTCTTATGATAAACAGTGCCCCAGGCAGAGCATGGTTAACACCTAATTCTCAGTCGCAGGCGGATCTGTTTGCCCTTTTATGAGCTCTCTTCATGTTGTGCACATCTTGCCTTTCCCCCCCCCCCCTCTCTCCTTTAAAAGTGATATAGGGCTTCAAATAATGTTATGAACCTTCATAAAAATGAGCATCGGTGCGAGAGACGAGGTTGGCGTGAGCTGAAGCTGTTAAGTCTATATGTAACGCAGTTCTATTTAGTCAAAGGAAAATCACTTCAATCAATGGAATATACAAAATAAAAGTTACTTCAGTTCACATCTTCCTCTTACTGTGGAATGAAAGCTATGCAGATGCAACTGTTTTTGTCATGCCTAAGTGGACCACCTTAGTTGTTCAAACTTTGACTTCATTTCCTCTGTGTTTCGAGAGGGCTTCTCAGAACAACAGTGAGGTGAGCTGATGTTTTGACAGACATCGATGGAGCATCAGAGAGAAAAAAAAGTCAAAGAAATACACAGCACAAAATCTGGACCCTAAGATGTTTTAGATACTCATTTCATTGAAGAGGAAATGCAAGGAATTCATATTCCTTCAACTGCAAACTGTGGAGCCTCTTTGTCCTGTGTCTGTACAATATTTAGCACAGCTGGATTCATGGCTGGATTTCCTGAGCATGACACAATGCAAGTAATAATAAAGTAGAAAAATTAGTTTAGACATGCTAAAAACACACTTAGAGTTTGGGTTTTTTTTAATGCATTCTGGTAGAGTAGTGAACACTGCTGGAAAGACTGACAGCTTTATGTAAAAAGTATCAGAGCGCTGGCAGCTTTTAAGCTGCAGCATCTTGATTTTACTATCCATAAGTAACAAAAATATCGTCAGTATTAATAACAATAGAAATTAAACAATAAGTAGAACATCGCAGGTCCAGGATAATCTAGGTTGGAAGAGACCCACATTTCCTAAAAATAAGTATTTTCCTAAAAGTTAATATCTGCCAAAAAGTATAAAAAATATTTAGGTAGTCACTAACGTAAAACGGACTTTGTAGATATGATAAAGTACCATGTTAAGCAATCAAAGAGTAAGGGATGATATCTTACAAGATATTACTTTGATTAAAGAAGATATATTTCAGTGTGATCTACATATCATTTTCTCTTTATCCCAGAGCATTAGTCAAGTTGTGAAATGACCTGTATCCTGTAGCAGCCTCATTGCTACTTAAGAACATCAGTCGCGGTGTTTCCTAGTTGAAATAGGGAAACTATGGAAGAGGAATTTATCCTAGAAAAACTTTTCTAACTCTTTCTTCCCTCTGTCTCTGAAATGGACCCCCAAAACTGAACTAACCTGCTTTTGCTAATATTAATATTGTAGTTAGATGAATAAATCTCCCAATTTAAGGTCTATGTACTGAAGGAACTGTTGCATTTCTGTACTAGCATTTGTATTTCTACATTTCCTCAGTGCAGGTGTGTCGTTTCCATCAGCTCTATGTCCAGAGACATATACAAAGATGAGAACTGGCCTTAGAACAGTCCCTTAGCATTAGACACTGGCTTTAGAACTCACTTAATGACCTAAAGAACTGTTCAGGTATCTTTAGAGTAGCAATGCATGACTAAGCTTAAAAAATAAAGTTGCTTATCTTTGCACACTGGATTACTTTGTGTGTGTAGGACAGAACATCCAAGAGCAAAAGAAAGAGGCAGGTGGTGTCTGTTACCATTGTTACTGAAATAAGTAATTCTCCCAATAGCTGCCTTTTGTTCCCTGAGCAGCAATAAGCAATTTACCACCCAAGATATATAAAAAGAAACTTGGACAATTGATTGTATTGGCAGGATACTCTCCTGCACATCTCTGACAGCACAAAGTAAACTTCGAGTGTGTGCCACCCTGCTTCTGTAGCAGAGTTAGCATAACATTTCCCATCTCATTTTCCTTCCCTGATATTTCAGGTGCTTTCTGGCCAAAAGAAAGGACATGCGGATAATGCTTTTCTGTGTTACAGTTAACTCCAGGTGACACAACAGTCCCTTAAAATCACTGTTAGTCTGTGAAATTCAGAGCAGCTACGAAGCATAATACTGATTTGGGGCTTTGCCTGGAGCATACACGGTCCAGAATCTGGCTCTTTGTCTTGCTGCTGCTTCCAGTCCCTTTCCAGTGTGTGCTTCTTGTGGCCAGGATCACTGGGAATTCTCCTGATGGAGACTGTTTCACAACAGCACATCTAACTGCTGCCTGGCTTGCAACTGAAACAATGGGAGTTGTTTCCATCCCTGAGATCTCCCAGCGTCAATGAACAGAGCTGTATCAGATCGCCGTGGTTATATGCTAGGAATCCATCAGAGTTGTATTTAAGTACTTTCATTGTCCCTAGTTGGGTATTCTCTCCTCTTCTCCAGAAGGCATTCTCTGCTCGGTTTGGTTGATTCAGCTGTTTATCTGACTGCTCTCTAAAGCACACAGTCAAACTTCTTATGGTTTTTGGCAGCACTGCTGTTTGCAAAACTTTCCGTTGTCGTCCTGTAATTTATAGGCTCTTCAGCGGTGCTGATGCAACTGAACATCATGCTGGTGTGGCCATGCTGTAAACTAGATCAGCGCAAATATCTGCATTAGGAACTTGAAGGAGAAGACTTCTGGAAACAGGGGGTTGTTGCAAATTTGTCTTTTAAATCCACATTTCACTGATCTGCCTTCCAGTATTGCTTGCAAATAGCACAACTGCAGGGATAGTAACCCACAGTGAAGAAAGGAATGGGAATGGAGAAGAATTATTGGATACATGTAGCTGGCATGCTGAGGGGTGGGCAAGAACCTCCCAGACTGAAATGACTACCTAGGGAGGTGTTTTAAGTTACGGGTGGACGAGGTCCTGAGGGACATGGTTTAGTGTTTTGTGGGAGTGGTTGGACTCGATGATCCGGTGGGTCTCTTCCAACCTGGTGATTCTGTGATTCTGTGTGAACAGGCTGCCCAGGGAGGTGGTTGAATCACCTTCCCTGGAGGGGTTTAAGGCATGGGTGGACAAGGTGCTAAGAGGCATGGTTTAAGGTTTGATAGGAATGGTTGGACTCGATGATCCGGTGGGTGTCTTCCAACCTGGTTGTTCTATGATTCTATGACTCTTGGTGGAAGAATAGCATGAGCAATGGCCTAACCCAGCTCTGTCAAAATGATTTGGTTTAAAAAACACCTTACTATTAAAAGCGTTTAAGCTAACAAGATCATTTTGACAGAACTGGGTTAGGGAGTGACTGCACAGACAGTTGCGCTGGTAGATAAGAGAGGCAGGAAAGTCTAGCCAGGGCACGCAAGTGGCATTTGGCAATGGACACTGTAAGCATGATCTTAGCTACTGCTGTAGTAGTGTCTCTGATTACAGCCTCAGTCCTTTTTCATCTCATGTTAAGGTGGGGAATTACTTTTTAATTTTAATTTGTTGGGGGAGTACATGAGTAGTCTTTACACAAATGAATAATCCACTGAGGAATAGTAGTTATTATTTATGGCAAGCAGTGCTCACTCCTTTGCAGCAGAAAGATAAGAATACTGCTTTAACCATGGTAATTTAAAATCTAGTTCAGGTACAACGTAATGGATCTGTACTTGGAACAGGATGAGCATGTAGCAAAGTTATGCGGCAAGGAGGACTCGATTATTTGTTGGTTATGGTGTCTTGACAGTTCTATTCTAATAGACTTCACTTTTGTGCTGCTTTAATGGCAAATTAAAATCCTTACTACAGTTCTCTTAAGAAATCAGAATTATTCATAGAATCATGGAATAACCAGGTTGGAAGAGACCCACCGGATCATCGAGTCCAGCCATTATTCCTACAAGTGAGACTAGAGGGCTAACAAGCTAAGGCCTTGTATTTTTATTATTGAAAACTTAAAACTCTCTTTCCTGTGCTACCAACAGATGATCAATGAAGGAAAGATAATTGTGCTTCCCCTGGTGGGAAGGCTTTGCATCATGTTGTAGGTGTTGATGAAAGAGGACCCCATCTGAATTCTTGTGAAACAGGACTAGGAAACGTAAATATTAGTGTATTAGTAAATGCAAACCTAAAAAGCTTAAGGAATAAGAAGAACAGTGTGAAGCTAAAAAACTCCTCAGAAGATTCTCTAGCTACTGTGGAGACAAAAATTAGGAAGGAGAGAAATAGTAAGAGGTTAAAAAAAAAAGTAATTTGGACAATAAAAGCCATTAGTTTGGATGTTAACAAAGGGAAAGACTAAAATGGTACAAAACAGCTAAACCTGTCCACTTGTTCTCAAAAAGGATTCCAAGTTTGCAGACCTATTGACATGGGAAATACAATACCTGATCACGAGCTGTGGGAAACTTGCGGTAGCGTAAAGAGAGACTTATTGGTTCTTAATGAATTTCAGATAAAGGAAGTCACAAGATGTAAATTTTTGCCAGACACTCCTGATTAACCTTCCTGTTTTATTCTCCTAACCTGTATTAAAACTATTGCCCACAGCTCCTTTTTGCGGGAATAAAAGATACGTATTTCTGGCAGAAATGAAATTAAATTCCTTCTTCTGGACACGAAAGCCCACGTGAGTTGGATGGAATTTTGAGGCTCCAGAGAAAGTGTGTGAAAAGTCCAGGCTGTCTGCCTGCTGTCACACTGCTGGCTGGAACTCTCTAGGTGATTAGTACATGAGCGCCTCTCATCAATTATTTGAGGCTGCTTGTGTTGCAATGCGGATTTGCTTATATTGAATTAGCATCAAAGTTAGAGATTATGCATAAAGATCTCTAACCCATTTTTTACTGGAACTCCATTGCCTTTATGTATCATTTACCTCCTCGTGTTTTTTGATATCAGTCTTCTGAATATGTACTGAAGGGGTCATTTAATGTGTAAAATAGAAAAGAACCTGAAAATTCTACCCAAAAAAATGCTTTAGGCAAAGATCACAAACATTTGTCTGGCATTTCTAGTGTATCTTATTAAAATAAACCAGTTCTTCAGGGTTTTTTTACCTTAATAACAGTTGTTTAGGAATTGATAGCACCCACCCTAATGAAATAGTGTGGTCAAAAGGCTTTGCTGTTGCATATCATCAATTCACATGATAAAGTAAATGCAGAATGAAATAAAGAGAAAACTTTGTTGCACTTCTTAAGACAGCCCTCCTGCTCTTCTGTGAAGAAGCAAGTGGCTCTAAAATCTTTCAGACTAAGGTCACGGTGTAAATCAATGCACTAGCATTGTAATAAAGTGGTTCACTTGGCCAGATAGATATTCTGTGGTTTAAAACCTAAAAATGAATTGATTTTTTTAAAGCTTTTTATGATATTACTTTGTTTCTTATTCAATAAGAAGTTTATATATTAAACGATTTTTATGAACTTTATTAATCTTTTTACCAAATCTGCTGCATTCCAGCGTTCACCTTTTAAAGCTGCAAGGTGGTTATAAATAATCGTAGTAAAATGAGTTACATTGGAGATGCCAGCCATCATAAAGCCTTCCACCACTCACACAGAGAATGAGAACTGTCAGCGTGTCTACTCTTATGCAGGCAGTTGACTCACCCAACTAACCCACATAGAGCTTAGTTCTAAAAGAGGTTGCAATATATATTACCTTAATTTCTGAAACTGGTATGCTACTTATGTGCTAGTGTTAGGTTATGAACTTCTACTTCATTTTTTTTTGTTGCACTTGTATAAAAATTATGCACTCCATGGCCTAGAGTTGTACAAGTAGTGCTCCAAGATGCAGGTTCCTGATAAGAGAATAATGTTTTTCTAAAACTGTATCAGCGCACACAGTAAATGGAAAACAAGCCACTCAACTTTATCTGTGTTTCTCTACAGGTTGTGCATGGAGAATCAAATTTATTAATATAGTCTTACACTGTTGAAACAGAAGACAGCGTTCTGAATATCTGCTACTGACAGTTCGTCACATCTTTTGTCTATTTGCTACCTAAAATAAATTCTTTTTATTTTTAGTATCACTTTATCCTTCTTAATGTTTTATATACATCTTTACTGGGCTAGAATTTTATCTATACTTGTATATACAGGGAAACCACTTAAAAGAACAGTGAATGTTTGTTAAAGAAAACAGACCAGAACTATCAATATATGTGGAAATTCAAAATGAAAATTATGTTTTTCTCAGTACCAACAAAATCTTTATGGACGTGGCTTCAAAGGCTGTGTGCTTCTCTTCTCAGTGCTTAGCAAAAGGTAGTTCAGGATTCCCTGGAGTAATTTTGCTGCCGTTTCATAATCACCACTCCTTTAGACCCCAGAGTAATGTAAGAAGGGAAAACGCCACTGTGCCTCACCTGCTAGTCTCCCCTGATTGCCACATCTCCCTTTACACGTGGTTTTGTAATATCATTACTGTAGCCATATCAATTCCTCCTATAATCCAGAGGTTTTATAATATATCAACCTGATCCAGCTGCAGATGTCCCTGCTCACCACAGCAAGGGTGGACTGAATGAACTGTAAGGGTCCCTTCCAACCCAAGTCATTCTATGATTCTATGAATTTAACTGCCAGGCATTTAATGATTTTCCTACTAGCCAAAGTGAAAATCACAGGGCCACGCATTTAAGAATGCCTTCTGTCAGCTCCCAACCACATACATCGTGTTCTGCTCCCAGGAACGGAGAATAAAATTCATTTCCAACTTTAGTAAAGAAATCTGGGGACAGTACAATCTCCATGCATTGCACAAAGTAAATGCCACGATTCACTGATAGAGCAGTGAATCCCAAATGAAAGTCTATTTCTCAAATAAATCTCAACAGGCTCCAGCAGTCTAGGTTGAACTGTAGGGAAATTTATCCAGCTCTGCTGTTACACACTGTTCATATTCCCCTGCAGCACACCAACACATGCAGAAGCCCCATCAGAATTTTTCTTTACCCTACACTGCCTAACATTTTCCTGTCAGTACTTGAGAATCTCTCAGTTCTGTGTTTGTTGGGCTTGTGTAACTGTACTTTTCATGGGGTTATTTCATTGCGTTCAGCTTAGTGACATGGTATGTGCATAACTAATACTTTTGGTGTGCTTCTGACTCTTATTGCCTTAAGGTATAGCTGAATAGGGAGCTACTGTAAGAACGGTCCAGTGATAGTGAATCTTAAGCATTAGTGCTAGCGGATAAATTTGATGGGAGTTAGTGAAGAGTAACAACCAGGAAGTCTGGGGGAGGAACTGAGGAGGGATGCACTGAAATGAACCTAATGCTTGCCAAGGATTCAGGATGGCAGACTGAAAAACAAATATCCTGTTCTTTCTGCAAACAAAAATGTTTCTGTGAGCATCATATTGTTTTATCTCATTTATTTCATCTCTTCTAGAAGGCAGCTTGTGTAGATTAATTAGGAATCATTTTCAAAAAGCTACTTCATGAAAAGGAGTGCTTTGCTTTTTTATTATTTGGTCCTGGGAGTGAAAAGATCTATACCAATTTGTAATGGGAGAGTTGGAAAGTCAGTCATGGCCCACTTGGGTTCTCTTTAAGGCTTTCTTGGACAAAGTTGTAATGTACTGTTTTGTTTCTAGTCAGCCCCTATTTCTGCATCAAAAATCACTTTGAAATAAACACTGAAAACTCTCAGCTATGGAAAAGGACTCTCAAGTTGGGTTTTCAGCTTGTGCCCCCGGTTTTGAATTTAATCCTGGATGTTGTTTGAAGATGATGTCTATTACTCTGTTTTATAGGGGTTCTATTTCTCCTGTGTTTCAACTCTCGCTCCACTGAAGGCATCCAGACCATCTGTCCCCTGGTGGACACCTGCACCCGCAAGTCTCCTCACATGCACGAATATCCCATACAAACAAAACTTCACCTCTTTCAGTGAAAGTTTGTCTCTCTCAATTGATAGCTGCCACCACCAAAACAGCCCCAGGAAATGTATCTTAGCAGCAGTGGTAACTTCCTTTTAATCCCCTAGACCAAAGAGGGTTTTCAGAGGGTGATTGACAGACCCTTCCCCTCAAGCAATTAAACTGTTTGTTCCTCATGCTTTTCCATTTCCTGGGACTGAGAGGATGATGAGAGATTGAAGGGCCTCCCTTGCTTCCCTCACATTTTTCCCCAAGTTCCATTGCAAGAGCACGATGTATTCTCTGATTTCTTCCTTTCCATCTCAGTCTGCAATGAAGCCTAAAGATGTTTCTAAGCCGCACAGTTACTTCTGTAATGGTATTCACCTCATTCTTGATGCATTGTCAAAGCACTGCACTATTAGCTTACCATTCTTCCGTGCTATTTGAGATACTCAGTTTCAGTTTGATAACAGCTCTTCTTCCCTCTTAACAAGACAAGTTTCTCACAGTTTCAGGTTTTCATGCAACAGATTTCACAGTTGGTTTGGCAATTACTGAAGATTTAAAAAAAAATTACTTTTTTTCTTTGTTTGTCTTTAAAATAACAGCTGACTTCTGCTTTCATGAGTATATATGAGTTTAAATTAAAAAGCCAAACCCAGCCCATCAAAAAAACCTAAAAAACCAACCAAACAAAACCCCAAAACCCAAGCCCTCAAGATTTTCATGGACATGCGACACTAGGAACTCATTTTAAAGTAGAAACAAAACAGCCTAAGACAGGGTGTAAGCTGAAAAGTAGACATTTCTACCTGTCTTGTGTATGGTGATTTCTCATGAGATTGTTTGGCTGTGAATCAGCCAATGAAAATGTCTCAGGAATCTTTCTACAGAACTCTGGCCTCATCAGAGTAGCTGTAATGCTTCTTTCAAAGTGATCCACAGCTGCAGTTCAGATTTTGCCAGTCACAGGGGTGTTAGCAGGCCCTGCTATGTTAATTGACTTGTCTGTTTCAAGGAAGATTTACACCGAGAGGGAACCTGGTGTGCACTTTTAATACAGAAAAGGGTGGGTGGGAAAATGAAAGGCAAAACTGGAGAAGAAAAGGCTGTGGGAGACCTTAGAGTTGCCTTAGCGTGCTTAAAGAGGGCCTACAGGAAAGCTGGGGAGGGACTCTTCATCAAAGTGCAAGGATAGGATGAGATGGAACAGTTTTAATCTGGAGGAGGGGAGATAGAGATGAGATCTTAGGAAGAAAGGTTTTCCTGTTAGGGTGGGGAGGCCCTGGCCCAAGTTGCCCAGAGCAGTGGTGGCTGCCCCATCCCTGGAGGAGTTCAAGGCCAGGTTGGATGGGGCTTGGAGCCCCTGATCCAGTGGGAGGTGTCCCTGCCCATGGCAGGGGTGGGACTGGATGGGCTTTGAGGTCCCTCCAACCCAAACCATTCTACAAGCCCATGATTCTATGAAAATACACTCAAGTGTCCGTCAAGGAAAACGTCTTTGAAATAAAATCTAACTGTGTGTATTCTCAGAAAGTGAGAGAGACACTGGCAGTCTTGCTGTGCAGACACACGTATATGAGCTTACTTAGATTCTGGAAGTGGTCTGGTTTAAGGGCTGTGGATGTCACAGCAGACTTACCAGTCCTCTTCTTCTTCTGGGCTGGGAAGGTTTTGCTGAGCTATGTGCTGCTGCAGCCAGATGATTACTCAAATGAGAACGTACTGCTGGGGCCTTGTGCACTTCCTAGAAGCAATTTCATTTTTTATTCTGGAGGAAAGCAGAGTAAGTCTGTATACAAGAACATTATTTTGTTTGACTTTTATTATTTGACATGCGAAGTATTTATAGTTGACTACATAAAAAGTACAAGCTAGCAGGAAGACCATGAGCTTCTTCAGAGCCTAAGACAAACCACAAGTGAAATGTTTCCTGAGTGTGCGTAATCATTTATTTGGGTCTTCTCTCAGTATTTCAAGCAATGAAGGAATTCTCAGAATCACTTTATTTATTTTCTTAACTCATTTAATATGCACCAGTATTATGTACTACACATTTTACATCCAATGTAGCTTGTTTATGATGTAAAAATAAATAAGATATTGCGGAATGCTTTCCTAAGTTATTAGTCACTAATTTGGCCATTTTTTTTCCCTCCATCAGGAATCTGTAATGACTGGAAAACTCAGTGGATCATGTTTTTATCATCTAAGCTATTTTTACGTTGACTGTGCTGTAAACACATGGAGGAGCTGTAAGTAAATGTTCTGTACTGCATGATGAATTGGATTGCTACAGTCTGGAGGAAAGCAAAATAATAATTTCATTTCTGTGGTGATTTGCGTAGCTTGTGGTACAATGCCAGAAAGACTAACGGAAATGCTTATGGATACATGGACTCCATTAATAATATTATGGATTACTGTCCTTCCTTCCATTTATATGGCTCCAATGAATCAATCTCAAGTACTACCAAGTGGATCCAGTACAGGACTTAAAAGGCTAACTGAAGAACAAAGAGTTTTGAACCGTTCCAAGAGAGGTTGGGTTTGGAATCAAATGTTCGTATTGGAAGAATTTTCTGGACCTGAACCAATACTAGTTGGCCGGGTAAGGCAAGATGTGGTTTTTTTTACCTCTCTGAATGTGTAAATGTATAGCATGTGAAGGTCTTCAGTCATTTGGTCCCTTCTAAGAAGTCCAAGTAGGAGGTGCTCTGTTATTCTGAATTTTTTCTCTTAATATCCATGCATTTGTTCTTTTAATGTACTTCATTTTAAGAAGACATTTTCCTGGTTAGCTAACCTGCTCTTTACAACAAAATTATGCATATTCCATTTTCCATTTGACAAAAGCACGCAAGCACGTACACATCCTTTATTTAATATCATTAGTCACCACTCTTCACCTCTGTCAGCTGAAGATTTTCACCAAAGCAGCTTTTTGTCATTTGTTCTTATTCACTCAAGATGTGTTCCTGTTCAGTCATTCAAAAAGGTCATTTGCTATCTCCAACCTGATTACACAGAAGTTATTTATGCTCTGAGAATTTTTAAAACCAAAGCCAAACAGGGAAGCGTGGTCTGTACAGCAAATGACAAGGGACTGGTTTATCAGGAGATTCTGATGCGCACATTTTTGAAATAATAATGTTGCCACAGATTTTGTAATTAACTTTCAAGTTGGGAAGATAACACAAGAAAAAATATCATGTTTTTCTGTGTGCTAGCTTGCCTGTTGCCTTAAACCCTTGATTGTTGGCATGCATTAGCTTATTCTGTTGCTCAGTGTATTACCCCCAGTCAGTGAATCAGCCTTGCACTTTCTCTGAAAAGAGATCATGGGCCATCTGCATTCATGAGGAATGAATTATCTTTAGAATTATTCTTGGAAAAGAACTCTATGTTCCTAAATGCATGTTTGGCCTATACAAAGCGGTTATAAATACCTTGGTTGTTTATCACTAAGGCTCGGTTCCCTTTGAATAACCAGGTACATTATCATAGTCTTACCTGGTTACTGAAGCTGAGTAAAAAATCTAGAGCACAGAAATGATGGGCATCATTTAATTTCATGATAATTTTGGAAATTATCTTGGTAAATTAGTAGCATATTATATAATATAGGGATAGTCTGTAGCTGTATCTGTCATTGAAGAGAACACAGATCAAGTGCATTCCTAAGTTCTCCCTAGCATGGCTACTTTCCAGTCTAAATTTGGAGTCAGAAGGTGTAATGAGTTTTTATCCAGTGACTTCTGAGGGCTCCGTTAATTTACATTTATATCAAGTATTATATATCTGGTTTTATTTTTTTTTTCCTGTGGTTACTAACCTGTCTCAATTTCAGAGTGATAACAATGTGCTTATTTCAGATCTTAAAAGTATTTTATCCAACCTGATCTTTTTAGGCTATTTTGTTCAAGATTTTAAAATGATTTTGATTTGCTTCTGGGTAGCTGGGGAGAATACTGAGGTTGTACTCTGTAGTACTTTGATTTTCAGAGTGTATCCAAGTTTTACTATTTCTACAGTATTGGGGAGGGGGGGTGTTGGTTAAGGTAGCATCCTGGATTGTTCCAAGTAAGTGGTGAACAGAAGTGGATGGGTTAAACTAAGTCAAACCAATAAGGACATTATCCAGTCTTTTCCTGGCATTTTGAATAGAATTAACTACTCTAAAATGCTGTGGTAATCTATTTGTTGTGACTGCATAATTGAAACGCTGTATGATATAGATGCAAACAAGCAAATAGTGAAATTTGCTCCTATAAGAAGAAATTCTTGATTTATTCATGAAAATGGCTTAAAGTATTCTTGTAATTCTTATCTGTATTTCCTCACTCTTTCCAGATAAACGAGCTATATCTGACTTATTTATTTTCCTGTGTTTATGAGTAGTGGGGGTGCTTTCAAACTCTGCTGTAGTCAGTGGGAGCAGAGGTACTCCGCACCTTTCAGAGCTGTTCATAATCATTCCTGACTATAAAGCAGCAACTCCCTCAATTATAGCTCTCAGCAGTCTTTCTTCCCCAAACTTAAATGTATAAAATGTCACAAGCAAAATGCTCTCCCTCTGCATGAAGCTGGGCTGTGGTTTGTCCTCTGTCACCCTCATTGTTTTTTTATCCACTGCAATTTTAAAATAACTTCCTTTTCACAACTCACTACACCTGGTTCCTCCGCATCTTTTTTCTGCTTCCTCCAGCCTTCCAGTTTTGACCCATGCCATAGGATTTGCCTCTAACCAAAGGATTTGCACACTTAGGGCATCTCCTTCAGTGTGTGGCTTTCTTTATCAACTATTTTTCTTGCCCCATGGCTTACCTTGATTTTCTTCTTCTTTTTTATATTGTCAGACGTTGAATGAAGGGCACTCTGTAAAATATGATGTAGTGAATTAATGTAAAGAGTCTTAACATTGTGGAGAGAGGCTTAACATTAAGAAAGCAACAGTAGAATAGAATTAACAATAGGATACCAAATGAGTTTTGCCACCTATTTGCTGCAATTTCTGGACAGAGATGTGCTTTTGTGCTGTTACAGAGGCAGTGTTGCTTGTATGTCCTTTTAACATGTTCAAAGTATAATGTCCAAACAAATTTATCATTTGACAGCTCAAATTCAGCTTTTAAGCACTGCTCAGAATAATATTGATACTTAAATAATGTTTTGCATGTCAGTGCTTGGAAAGGCTCTGAGTAGAAGCATTTGATTCTGATGGAATTGAAATGTATCTCAGTAAAATAAAACTGAAAACTAAGATTAATTAATGATAAATATAAACAGAATACAAATAATTTCAAAAGAAAAGCCTGAATATAGAGTTAGTGCATTCATTCTGCCAGTTAAAAAAGATGTCACATGAAAATTTTGGAAGCACAGGGAAAAATTTATAAAGACAGTTGATAGCTTTTATTAGGCTGCTTAGTTTTTCCAGGAGAAACAGCTTCTATGCATAGAGACACTATCCAGAATTTTAGCTGTATCAATACAACTGCAAACCCTTCAAAGGTACTTAGTCATTGCTGTTCTGAATGAATATATATTTATAAATGCATTCTCAATATATTTTGTTCTAATAAATGAAAGAATCTGGTGTGAAACTAATAAGAGGATTTAATGTGACTTCTTTCTTAAGGCACAGTAGTTTCCTTCAATGACTTGAGTAGAGGGCAGGAGAAAATATTTTGCTTTCCCTCTTGAAATTCTTCCAATGAGTTTGAAAAATACTCATTTCAAGTGTCAGATTTCATCATTATGTTCAGTTGGATCAAGCTTGAACTTAAAATTAGCAGCTCTACTTGTGTTCCTACATCGGTAAAAATGTATATGAAAGCTTCTTTCTTAAGATGACTTCTGAATTTATTAGCTTTCTCTATGAAATGCTACAAACATTGGGAGTATTTCCTTCTGTCTGTATTAATATTGCACTTCCTTTGACACAAGGTATTATAATAAATTTCATATTATTTTGATCTGTACATGTAGAAATGTATAGATGTGTTTTGAGAGACCTCCAAAGTAACCTTTTCCATGTCCATGTGACATGCTTCAAATGAGTTTGGTTTTGTTCACAGAATCATAGAATCACCAGGTTGGAAGAGACCCACCGGATCATCAAGTCCAACCATTCCTATCAGTCTCTAANGCAGTACTGAAAAATAGATTTACAAATACCCTTTCATGCTTAATTTCTTCTTTTTCTTGCTTCGTCCATAGAAGCAGGTAGGTGTATTACAAAGCTGCTGCATCTACTTTAGCAAACTCCATAGAGTGCACATTTCTGTCAGCAGTTTGCAGCCCTCCCAGTGGCCGACGGCCTCGTTCAAGTGTGGAGCGATACGTCTTGCGACACTGCGTCCTGTCCCTATGGACTTGATTAGTTAGATTGAACATTTCTGTGATATACGCTGCCGCATTTTCTCAGTCTCCTCTGCGTGCATTTACAGCACCGTGGACAATGTGCTGTGAAATCTGCAGTGCAGACGATGCCACTGTTCTTCCACAGGAGGCAGCCGCCAGATTCACAGTGCAACAGATAATAGAGTTAAAAAGCATTAGGGAACTAGGGTTTGGATATGAAATCCTAGCTGTTCGTTTATGGAAAGCACATTATTTGTGAAGTTATAAATGAACAGGATCTCGTTTAATAGAAGTTTTTAACCAAAAACCTGGGACAGTTTGTGTGTTAACGGTTGCCATTTGTAAGCATGGGGAGTACTGTAGGGAGAACAAAGGTGACAAAAGTAATTTTTACATTTAATTTTTATATTCCCTACTGATTCATTCACCACTAAAGGAACCAGCAGTTATGTCTGGACACAAAATCCCTCTAACGGTCAGTCAGTTGGGTGCTGCTTCTGCACGATCACACCTCTGGGAGCACTCCTGACGTTCTCCAAGAACCTTCCCCAGGCTTTCTTTAATTTGCCCATTTCCAGTCTCAAATCCATAATGCATTGCATGTTTTGCACACAGTCTCTGTGATGAGGGAATGAGAGACTTATAAGATGATCTGACCAGGGGAGAGTAGCACGTGTGTGCTATGTCACATCTGAACATTAGGAAAAAAATTCACAGAAAGGTTCATTGGGCGCTGGAACAGGCTGCCCAGGGAGGGGGTTGAGTCACCCTCCCTGGAGGTGTTCAAGGGACAGGTGGACGAGGTGCTGAGGGACATGGTTTAGTGTTTGATAGGAACGGCTGGACTCGATCCGATGGGTCTCCTCCAACCTGGTGATTCAGTGATTCTATGATTCTGTGATCTGTGGCCTGTGGTCAGTTCAAGAGTTGTGCCAGCTCTTGAGAAGTGGCTCAGAAAAACTGGAGCAGGGGAGGCCAGGTTGGATGGGCTTTGAGCAACCTGATTCAGTGGGAGGTGTCTCTGCCCACGGCAGGGGGCTGGTTAAAACTGGATGGGCTTTAACGTGTCTTCCAAACCAAGCCATTTTATGATTTGATGACACAAACCAGGCAGAGTTGATGGGACTTGGGAAGAACATGCCCAGGTCAGCTCTTTTGTACAGTGGAATCTCAGGTAGGCATTTTTAATTGGTGACGGTAGAGTTTTCCTCCTTGCTTCTGACATAAANCAAGAACCTTCCCCAGGCTTTCTTTAATTTGCCCATTTCCAGTCTCAAATCCATAATGCATTGCATGTTTTGCACACAGTCTCTGTGATGAGGGAATGAGAGACTTATAAGATGATCTGACCAGGGGAGAGTAGCACGTGTGTGCTATGTCACATCTGAACATTAGGAAAAAAATTCACAGAAAGGTTCATTGGGCGCTGGAACAGGCTGCCCAGGGAGGGGGTTGAGTCACCCTCCCTGGAGGTGTTCAAGGGACAGGTGGACGAGGTGCTGAGGGACATGGTTTAGTGTTTGATAGGAACGGCTGGACTCGATCCGATGGGTCTCCTCCAACCTGGTGATTCAGTGATTCTATGATTCTGTGATCTGTGGCCTGTGGTCAGTTCAAGAGTTATGCCAGCTCTTGAGAAGTGGCTCAGAAAAACTGGAGCAGGGGAGACCAGGTTGGATGGGCTTTGAGCAACCTGATTCAGTGGGAGGTGTCTCTGCCCACGGCAGGGGGTTGGTTAAAACTGGATGGGCTTTAACGTGTCTTCCAAACCAAGCCATTTTATGATTTGATGACACAAACCAGGCAGAGTTGATGGGACTTGGGAAGAACATGCCCAGGTCAGCTCTTTTGTACAGTGGAATCTCAGGTAGGCATTTTTAATTGGTGACGGTAGAGTTTTCCTCCTTGCTTCTGACATAAACGGAATGTCTCTGTTCATGCTGTTAAACACAAATCTTTTTGGTATGGCTTGTAGGATGAGGGAGCCAAGCAGCTTTTGCTTTTTAGAGCAATGGATGTATGGGACTGAGGTTCAGGACTTCAGAGGAGAAATCATTTTCCTGTACGAGGAACGGTAGAGAGGCATCGTATTTTCACAGTGAAGTGCTTCAGGCTGTGCTACTGTAAAAACCGAACCTGGAAATGCAGAGAGCACTTATAAATAGCTCCAAGCTGTATGTTCTACATTATACATGCTTTATGCAATCTTTGATTTCATTGCCAACATACATTTTATCTCTTAACAAGGAAATGGTAAAAATCTTACTTGTTTAAAATTATAAACAGTTCTGTTGAAGTACAAGGGATACATATATGCAAAGTAAACAGGGTTTTAATTAAAAGAGTTCTTTCCATATGTTTTCCTTCTTAGTCCTGCATTGAGCTTGTGATTCTGAAAATACTGTCGTACTCAAGTGTTGCATACCAGAAAGGTATGTAACTAAGGCTTTCCTTACTTTAAGGATGGATTACATGCTGTTTCCCTGAATATAAGAAATTACAGTGACATGTAGGTGCAGTACAGCCCTAGCACAGGTTTCATAGGGTATAATGTGTTCCTACATTAATGCATTGTTAAAGTTTGTGTTAGAACAACTTATTATATCCGTTCTACTCTTTTCGTTTTTCTGTACACTTGTGTGTTTTTCTGTCTACGATTTAAATACTTGCTGTGAAATATTCAATATCTCAAGTGTTGCGAAGTCAGCATTACTTTCTCAGCCCTGGCTTTTTGTTGTTATTTTGCAACCATAATTATACACTAATTTTCCTACTTATTTTTAATAAACTCCCAGAAGCTGGAATGTATCATTTATTTTGCTATTGTATTCTTTATGGAAAATATAATCCCCCCTGCCTTTGTGTGCTTCTGAAGGGGAAGAGATGACTGTCTACTTCATTGAATGCTCCAGTTTACACGGTCTAAATCCGCTTAGTAAGCAAGGGTATACCTAGATCTGAGAAAAACCCTTCTCAATTAAATATTGCTGCAAAGACAATAAACATAGCATAAAATATTTTTCAGAAGTCTGACAAAAGCAGTGGGTTTTAAACTTGTATTCCTGAATCTGCACAAATTTCATTTGCTTCTTTTTAACCACTTACAAGTTCCAAGAAATTTCTTCTTGCAAGGTCTGAATTTAAACAAGGTCAGTCGAACTGAAGTGAGCCAACAGTGTCTGCATTTTTTAACACAGCATAAACACCGTTTTACTGATTTCTCTTGGAGTTAACCAACAGGACACATCTCCAGACTCTAAAATCTCATTTCTCTATATTTCTGGGAGTATCACTGAGAAAGGTTGAACACTTTCATGCTCTCTTATCTCTAACTGGGGGGGGGGGGCGCGATATGAACACAATTTGAATAGAGTCACAACTTAAAATTTCCTTATGTCAGCTAATACAACCGCACTGGTAAGAACTTCATAGAATATTTTGCATTGGAAGGGACCTTAAAGACCACCTAATTCCAACCCCCCTGCTATGGGCATTAGAATGGGGCTCCAAGCCCCATCCAACCTGGCCTTGAACCCCTCCAGGGATGGGGCAGTCTCCACTGCTCTGGGCTTCAAGGAAGCATTTCATCAGACACCTCCTCTATTTCTGCCTTATACTATTAAAGCAATAGAGTAAAAAAAAAGTGGTGCTTATCCATATTGGCCACTAATGTGGAAAACACTTAAAGGAATGCATTAGAATGTCAGGTAGCTTATGTAACCTGCATGGTAAAAGGTCAACCTGCAAAACACAGGGCACCATCTGAGCTGTCCGTGTTTCCTTTACTAAAGTGGGAACAACTCTCTGAAGTGATTCACGTCTTGAATCTTCACAGGCAATATGTGTGGAATAACATCAAAGACTTGGGTTGGGGTTTTTATTTGGTTTTTCATTTGGGGGTTGGATTGGTTAGTTTGATTTTGGATTTATTTGGTTGGGGTTTTTTTAATAATGGTGGATATGCTTACACTGTATGTGATTAGGTATTTGGATCCCCTGATGTTACTTTAACATTATTCACTTAAATTTTATTGTCATATTTTTCTAGAGCCACAAAGATCTCTGTTTTTCTGAGAAAAAGTAGCTAATCTTGAGAATTTTGTTTTGTTTGTGAAGAATAAGAAGCTTGTGTGCTTTTGTTCAATATATTGATTAAAGCACTTTCTCTTTCTCTCAATTAATTGAAATGTTTTCTAAGTATGCATGCAGAATGCTGAAGTGACAGTATGAAAAATTAAACAGAGCCTTCCACATAATATTCTGCAGATGCCTTATGATCGTTTTAGTCTTTCCAACATTGCTTTAGTAAATGGTTTTCAATTTCTACCTGTAGGGCCCACCTTTGGTGCTGTCAGGATGCTTCAGTTCCAGTTGTCAATTTACCTACCAATTAGTGCCAATTGTGATGGTGTTTTTTTGCTAAAAGTTTGTCCTTTCTGAACTTGATAAATGTATTTCCTGTAGGGCCCCAAAAAACTCTGGTAGTAGTGACTTCCTAGAAGTTACTGAATAGGTTCAAACAGTAAAGAGAGTGTATTTATTGTTTTCATTGAATCATAGAATGGTTTGGGTTGGAAGGGACATTAAAACCCATCCAGTCCCACCCTCTGCCATGGGCAGGGACATGTCCCACTGAATCAAGGTCTCCAAGCCCCATCCAACCTGGCCATGAACCCCGCCAGTGATGGGGCAGCCACTACTGCTCTGGGCAACCTGGACCAGGGCCTCCTCATCCTCACAGGAGAACAATTAATCCTAAAATCTCATCCCAATCTCCCCTCTTTCAGATTAAAACTGTTCCCCTCATCCTATCCCTGCACTACCTGATCAACAGCCCCTACCCAGCTTTCCATAGGCTCCCTAGTAATACTAGAAAGCTGTTATAAGGTCTCATCACGTTAGGTACTGATGTCATGTTCTTCAGTTTGTCAAAGCTTCATTTAATGAAAACTTTAAAGATAGTTGTGTATTAAAATGATAAATGCTTTGGGGTTAATTCCTTTAGTGTCTGAAGGCTTCCAGTGAGACTTCTGGAGCTGATGTGGGCAATACCTTCTGAACTGAATTACATCTAAAGAAGGTTGGCTTCTTGTCTGCTGGACAGCTTTGTCTTTTTAGGATCTATTTTTCAGGTGTTCACACAAGTAATCACAAGAAACATTAGTTTGAGTGTGAAAATAATGAGAAAGAGTTTGTATAAATTTTGTTTCTTGAAAGTTCTGTTCTAAGAGTCGAGTTTTCCCTATAGTCGTAAAGCAAAAGAAGAAAAAGGAAGACATAACTTGTGTTGTGCAACAGACCAAGGACTTCACAGCTGAAGGTCTTTTGTTTGTTTTTCAGTGGGTTTTTTTTGGACAAAACCAGGGATGTTGATCCTATGGAATTTAATATGAATGTGAAGCCTTCAGCTTTATTACAGAAATAATTTCCTGCAATAAGCACTTTGGGCAGTATTTAAAGGTAACTAGTGTTTGAAAGCAATGTGTGGGGCATGTGCCATTGAAAATAAATGTAGATAATTTTCCTAAAGATATTCAGGCAAATATTTATGTATATGAGTTGCCTCTTGGTTACCCCTAAGGAACACCTGTAGTGATACAGAGTAATATATAACTTAACTATTTCCTGGGGACTTTCTATTAGTGTAAAGATTCCCCTTCCAGAATTTTTTCAAAGCCTTTATTTTAAAGCAGCTGTGCCAGCAGCTAAGAAAAAGTAAGCGTAGCTCTCCCTGGAGACTATCAATGCCATTCCTGAATTTAAAGGAGGAATCATTAGGAGAAACGTAAGAAAACCCTTTTCTTGTTTCAGGGTCTGAGCTCAAAAACTGTTACGCACCCACCCTCTGGTGAACAGGAGCAAAGCTGGGGGTTTGTGTTTCAGCCTGATGTGCTGCACGTTGCTGTTAGATCACCTCAATGAGAGGGAACGGAATGAAATAAAAGACTGACTCAGAGAGGATCACTGGAGGCAAGGATCTCAGTTGTTGGTAAAACCAGAAAAAGATATTTCTTAGCAGTACCAGAGGGCCCTTGGCATCTGCTAATTTAAATCCAGAAACCGTATTATCCAGTTTTCTTTTCCCTTGCTGAGAGAACTGCTTGCATACAATAGGGGTCTTGTTACCAAGTGAGAAAAGGTGCATTTCAGTATGTGCAGAGCTGGTGGTGGGCATCCAGGTGTGAAGAACACAGAACATAGAAGAATTGAACCAAACTGTAGCTCTTCTATCATGTTGTTTCTTAAGGTCATCCAGCTACAAGCATCATTAAGAGCCATAATGTGTTATACACCCAACCTAGGAAACCAGGATGTTAAATCAAATGGAAAAAAAACCCAAAACAACCCAACACCTTATTTTTTAAGTAATTGGGAATTATCTGCAATGTAATTGATGCAACATAATCCTGTATTGTTAAAGCATGATGCAAAGGCTGAGAATCTGGTCTTACTCCACTCAAATAGCCTAGCAAAAATCTATCATATTTTTACAGAACAATTTTTCTAAATACAGTCACTGTCATACTTGCTATTCTATTTTAGCTCCTCCTGTTTTTAAAAATTGTCTGCTTTGCAAGCAACCTGTTCTCTAATTCCTATGTAGTTTTAAGCTTTTAATGCAGACGACTGGCACGCTTCACAATTCCCACTGTTGCCTTGTTATACAGGGAAGAAAATACAATGTCCACAGGCAAAATGTGTTTCTTCCTTCATGCAAAATGCCAACCCAATATTTCGAATTTACTAGTTTATTTTTAGTAATCAACAAGTCTCAATTATCTTTTGGGTTATCCCACAGACTTGTTAGAATATTTGATTAACTGAGAGCAGGTGCTGATTAAATATACAATGACTTTTACTTTTTATTGAGTATTCATATGAATAAACAGAAGTTACATAAATTATTTGACGCGTATATCAGGATTTTACTTGGCAGGAGAAGACTTGCAGACCGAATTGATATTGAAGCCATGGAGGTTTTTAAGTGAATCTCTGCATGGACTTCTCTGTTGTGTGAATTTTTAAAACCTTGCACATACCCTCAGTGTGTACAGGGGGTTGTTCTAATAAACTGAGCTACAGCAAATGAGGAATGGTGCTCCAAGTAACAGCAAATGTGGAAGTTGTTAATGCTGCCATTCATACTGAGAAGCCTTAGCTAAAACTTTAATCCTCTGTGTTGAGTAGGAGACAATTCCTGCCTCAAAGCTGTTACTGTCTAAACAGGATACACAGACTGTAACTGAGGAAGAAAATATAAATACCAAAAGATGTGTGTGGGCACAGAAGTAATTTTCAACATCCACAATTACACTTCAGGGGGTCCACACCCCTCTAGCAGGGAACAAGCTTTCTGATTCCCTGTTCAATTCCCTAGCCAGTGCTGTCTCCTGCTAGCCAGGATGGAATCACAATGTGTGAAGATCAAGTGTTGGGAAGTCTAAGAAACCACGTGATTACTTTTCATGTGTGTGGGATGTTCTGTAAGAGATGTTTCCTGTGCAGTTTATTAATAACTTAAACATGATAAAATAAATATATGAAGTTAAACATATTGAACATAAGGCTTACTGGCATGATGGAGTGACTGTACCTCAAACACACTAAATCGCTAGGCAGAATTAGGCTTCCCATTCTCTGTAGAAGGCAGCTGCCCTGATCATTCCATGGAGTAATCATTTTGTAATTGATCTAAATTCTGTCACTCCACAAGACCACCTGCTAGGTACTGCAAATCACTGATGAGCAAAGGAATGCTTGAAATTGAGGAGTTTATTTGTGAACATAGGTGTATGGATTTTTAAGGGAACTTCTTGTGAGTAGAGGTTTCTACCTGATCACACGCATTCTGCACAAATACTGTAGCAGACGATTCTCTGTGAGACTTTATGGATTGTAAAGCACAATTTTGTTTTAGGAGTTAGGCTGGAGACCTGCTCTTAGACAAAGATTCATTGCAGTGCTGTGAATGGGTTCTGAAATGATGTTTCATTTTGTAAAGTGGAAAAAAACCCCAAACCATACTATGGCTGAATCAGTATTTATTCCAACTGACATCTTGTATGCAGAATCAGGAACACATTTGTATATTATAAAACTTGCAGAAAGATTGGATAAGATAAGAAATACTTCCCCCACCCTAAAAAAGGTGAATGTGGCTCCATTTTGTCCTAAGGCTCAGTTCCCAAGGGTTGTTTCTTTGTGAGAAGAAAGGTCTGATGTGACTTTAGGACAGCTGGTTGTCAGGCTGGAAGAGTACAAATACTGACTCATCTGAGAGTCCACTTTGTATTTAGCTCTAAGGACTTGTGCAGCACAGGAGGATCTAGCCTGGTGAGGGACAGAGTAACTGACCTCGGGAGTCTCTTCCCTTGGTGACCTTACTGCTGTAATACCCATGGTACAGTCTTCAAGCACATGTGTTTCATCGTGCTCACGAGACAGTAGCAAAAGAAATCTCTCGGGATCATTTATTTGAGAATTCTCAGGGAGACCAATAATCCTGTAAGAGTTAAGCCTCAATTTATTCTTTCTCAGCCACTTAATTTCTAAGTTGGTTGTCCTTATTATACCCTGTGATACGTTCTATTACAGAGCCTGAATTTCAGCTTTGTGAAACTGTATGCTTTTCAGCACCACTTCTGATTGATAAAAATAATTTTGAGGGGTCCAGCTTGCCAGATACTTTGAATTGTTTCAGATACAATAGGTCAAATTCCAGTTTTGATTAGTAAAGTCACTAGGCATTAAGTTTGTCTTAATGTACTTAATGTGAAGCCTTATATACAGCTTATGCAGTGTCTGGTGGAGGCAGAGAGATGAAAGAACAAGCAATGACTACAGAGAGATGAAAACTGATGTGAATGTTGTGTGTATGCATAGGTTGGTACGTGTACCTAAGAGAATTTTAAAAGGATTCCTGTTAAGAAAGGAGGACCTCAGTAGTCAGCTAGGCAAGTGTTTCATCAGTGACACATTTGCTTTTCCTGGAATTAAGTGAATGTAGCAGCTTAAGAAAGCCAGAGCACTCACACAGCTTCCTCTCCATGTAGACTGACCCTTGTAAGGTCCATCTCCTTTGTCGTTCTTCTAGAAACACCATTAACCATTTCTGTAGTGACTGGACCTCCACGTTTGATGCAGCAACACTGGGGGCTGAAATTGAAAACAAAAATGCACCAAGGGAGTTTTGCATGGCATACAAAGTTCTGCAGCAGGAAAATAGCTGCAGCTGCTTAAAATCTCTTTTATATAATCGTCCCTGCTGAATACACCTGTATTGAAATACTGCATGTAGAAGCTAAAATATTCTTTGCTAGAGCTTCTCAGAAATAATTGAGTTATTTATTTCCTTGTAGAATCAAAAGTGATAATGGGACATACTTCAATGTCTGAAAGTCAGAGTCTTTTGTCATTCCATACCTCACCAACCTAATGTTACTCTGGATTCCTTCGGAAGTTTAGCTTGGTCATTAGGAATGTGTGAAATGAAATAATTTAGAAGAATAAACATTTATCCTATGTATTTCTAAATCTCTACTATTTGCAGTTGACTCAGTATGAAAAAAATCTTATTCAGATTGTTTTGAGAGGCATAAAATGATTTTGGTGCTAAATAAAAGCTGAAATGGTTTCATTTATAGGAATTAATGATGGGTCATGTAAGTAGGAAAGGTATTCTTGTATACAATATATCACAGCAAAATTGTGGAAAGGTTTGTCCTTGGTACTGTTCTGGCCTTTCATTATGAAGAGCAGGAAGAACAGTCAATAACCACTTATTAATGTTTTTCTCTCTCCTTTATTGTAGCTTTAGGTACATTAGGCTCTCAGTAATTATCTCATTCATAATCCTCTATCACGAGTAATATTTTCTGCAACTTGTGAAGCGTAATTGGAAAGTATTTTCTTTGGATGTACACTATTTCTATTCCCTCTTTAATATAACTTTACCCAAGAGTATCTCGCCTAGGAAAAATGAGCAAGTATAATATTATACAGGTAATCAAATCTCTCAAATGTTGGCACATTTTCCTTTATCTCCAAGGGACCAAACGCTAACCTTCAAATAGACCTCGGCGTTAGGACAGAATTTCAGCACACAATTAGAACTCAAATCAGCTTGTACAATTCAACTTGAACAGAAGTGCTATTTTGAGTTACTAGTACAATATTTCTACTACAGGGCATTTAATTTGATTAATACAGAACTGCAGGGGAATATATGTATTAGTCTAAGTGTGCGTGTTGGTGTCTTGGTGTGTATATAAAGTCATGTCTGACATATTTAAACACTGGCTTATAGCAGAGGTTTACTGACTTTCTAAATAATTCTATTTTTTTCCCTCTTAGGGCTCAAAACTACATCTCGATACAGGTTTGATTTTATTACATTGAGGAAAATAAAGGTAAAGGGAGGGGGGAAAAAAAGAATGAAATCAGTGTGTCTTTAGAATCACTTTTATTGCCAATACGGTGTAGAACAGTTAATTTATTCCAAACCTTCTGACATAAATCACGCTGAAGGTGGAGAAAAAGAAAACCATCCAGAATCGCAGATACAAAGCTAAGGACTGTTTTCAGGCTGAGCAGACACTTTCAAGGCTAGGATATGGTAGGCCTACAATAAATCCTCTTAGTCTCTGGTTCTGTTGTGGAATTGGACGTTCCCATTTCCATTTTCACTCGTTTTGGTATCAAGGGCTCTTGTGTTTACAGAAACCAGAAAGATGATACGACACTCCAGCTATAAGCAACGTACCAGGATTCTGGGAGTGTGTAACCCAGCAAGATAGCTGCCACTTTCTCAGTGCTTGTTATGAAGGAGGTGCTAGATGTCTCAGTGAAGATCCTTTTTTCTCGTTTAAAAGTTTGATTGGACTTTAGTTGCATGTTTAAATGTGATAGTAGTAACGAATAGCTTTGTGCTGTGAACATGCTTGTTCTCCAGGACCAAATTTAGGGTTATTTAAATCTCATTTTCAGCTGACCAGATTATCCCATGGCTGTCTTATGCTAGGCCTGGTAACTGATGTCTGAATTTGGGTTTTTTTTAAGTTCTCGGGCCAAGATTTTTCTACTTTGTATTACCAAGAAAATATCCACGGAACTCTTCCAATTATAACACGAGATCTAAGATAATTTCCTTAATGAGTTTTTTCTTGATCATTGTCTTATTTTACTATGAAAACATTTTTTAAAAATGGATGTTAAGTGATTGGCTTTTTAAATCTGGTGCAGGTGTGATTAGAAAAAAACCCAAAAGCTGCCAATGCAAAAGTTATGTTTTTAACCTGAATTAAAATGGCAATGGAGATAAGGTAACTGTTGGCTAATAGTTTTGCCAATCTGTTAAGTTCATTTGCTGATAGAACAAACTCAGATCACCTGTCTCTGCTTGAAATTTCAGCCCAGGCAGAGTGTATCTCTATTGCAGAGTCAGTGGGGATCCTTGCTTGCGTTAGGCTCATAGCTCAAGCCAGTGCTCCTCCTCCAGAAGAAAGGAGGCCTTCCCTCAAGGGGTCCTGATAGTCTGAGGTGGATCTGTTTTCAAAGTTCTTCCCTTCACACGAAAAACTAAACATCAGTAGGCAAAATAAAGAACTGATATCATGAGAAATGGTAGAACGTAAGGGAAGGGAAGATGTCCCAGCCTGTGGCAGGAGGGTTGGAACTGGATGAGCTTTAAGGTCCCCTCCAACCTCAAAGACTCTATGATGCTATGAATTAGAGAGGTAAAAGATGCTGTTCAGTGTTGTAGTCTAGAGGAGAGGATTTTCAAACATTGGTCTAATTATATGAGTAAATTATGGGATGAGGAAATTGTGAGATGTTTCCTGTGTTCTCTGAACATTAGCTCTGTGATTCTATACATCAAGCCCTCTGTGTCTATTTTTACATCCAAGTGACGTGGAAGACTGAGATATATGCGAACTGCCGACTGTCAGCTTTTGCGTAAACTTAGACAAAGGCATTTTGTTGTTTCTGGTCTGGAGAGAGGGTTTAGGTGGAGTCGTCTAAAGCTGCTGTTAGATTTCTAAGTCTCTTTGTGAATCTAAGAAGGCATCTGCTGATGTCCTCATCAATACTGGATGATTGACCTGAAATGGACCTGATAGATCATTGACCTAGAAGTTGTTTAGAAAATAGAGTCTGGGGTTGTTTAGCCTGGAGAAGANTGAGTCACCATCACTATAGGTGTTTAAGGGATGGGTAGACGAGGTGCTTAGGGACGTGGTTTAGTGGCAGATAGGAATGGCTGGCCCCGATCATCCAAGAGGTCTTTTCAACCTGGTGATTCTGTGATTCTATACTTTTGAACTCGTATGTAAATCAGGCCCTGCAGGTGAAGGGATGCGGTTTTGTACTTTTGTCAAGTCTTACAGCTTAGTGTATTCAGATTTAAAAATGCAAGTTAATAATGAAAAATCTACCTTAGACTATAGACACGCTAAAGGAAATTCAGGTGTGGTGTGCTCACCTACATGTGAAGACATGCCATGCCATCTATTCTCCATGAACTTGTACAAGCACAGTGTGTGATTTGCTGATACAGAAATAGTACTCTACATCTTTTCAAGTTGTGTTGTTCTTCACTCCTCCTGGCATGACCTTTCACAAACTTCACTTCAATATATTTGATATTTGTATTGTTTTTGGATCTTTTTATCCTGTAAAACAGTGCCCTTGCACATTTTATTCCTTACTAATTGGATCAAAAGTTCCGAGAACTTAGTGGCAGTACTTCTACTATAAGAATATGCAAACCTTTTTCCTCCAACTCATTTTCCTCCCTCTCTGTATTGCTTTATGTTGATAAGGAAATGAAGTTTGTTAAAAAAAACCCAAAACACTTCTTTACTCTCAATTTGTTCCAGTAGAGCTGACCCCATGTTCAGTATTATTGTTAAGACCAAATAGGCAGTGGAAGAAAGGATTGAGGGAGCAGCAAAAAGGAAGATTTTGAAATGATTAATTTTTATTTTTACTGTGGTATATTTTCACAAAATTGTCTGGTTTTTTGTTGTTATTTAAGATATCAGTCAACCTCAAAAATTTATGAGACATCAACTGTTGGAAATAGAAATATCTGTAAATTAGTTTGTTCCTAAACTTAAGAGGATAATATTTGAGATGACTAGAGGCTATGTGCTGTTTTATTTATTTTGCTTGAAAATGATCGTTGTTCTTGAAATGCTGTTTGAGTTCACTGAAGCATATGTATTACAACTCTCACTTTATTGCAAAGTACTTTTATATAGCCATGCAGGTCTGTGGCAGGGAGCTTCCTGCTTCTCTGTTTCATTTAGTATTCATCCTCATTCATTACGTTGAGCTCATGTGGCATAAAAATGTGATGCACTTCACTCAAAACCTGAGAATATATACTCAGAAATACACAGTTGTATGTACTGTGAGATGAGAGAGTCAGTATCTATATTGGCTTTTCAAGCAGCAATTAAGGAAACTCTGTAATAATAACTGAACACTTGTGGCTGGTGAACACCCTCCTGCAGTTCAGAACTGGAATATGAATGGACACCATGGGAGGCTGGCCCATTTCTGATGAAAACAGTTTTTAACAGCGTGAATTTATGAATCTACTCAGTGCAAATGAGAGTTTATTATGCTGAGAGTCTAAAAATGATGCTTCATTTATTAAATTAATACAAAACTTGTAGTAAATAATGCCAGAGAGTTTTGTTAGACCTTCCTGAATGTCAGAGCTGAGGCTGAAACCATTGACTTAGGTTATGGGAAGTAATAGTGAAAAGAGGACAAGCTGCCAAACCCTTCCCATTCTTTGCCTGATTGAAATGAATGTGTCTTTGGAACAGCACTCGTCACCATTTTCCAGTCTGTGCACTAGAGAAAATGATACTTGCCCATTCTGCTAATGCTGTATTTGTTTAATAAAAACCTTTCATAAGAATTTTGCCCCAGAAAATAGCTTTTGTCCTTTTAAGGCTATTCCTCCACAGTGTTGGGTCAGCTACGTCTAACTGCTGCAAGATTGGAAGCAGTGGAATCTATTGTGGTAGAATCAGAAGCAAGCTTAAATTTCTGCTGATATGGTAGAAATCATAACATGAAATTCAGGCAAATTTGATACCTAGTCACACATAACTCTAAGGCTTCTTGCCAGATTTTGATATCTAGTCTGCCAGCTGTACTGTGCACTGCCCAGCTCATTCAAACCATATGCCTTGAGCAAACAATCAGCAAAGTGTGTTAAAAGCTCTGGGAAGTACCACATTAGCTGTAAGTCAACCAGCTGCATGCGCTGCCCTATTATTTTGGATAAAAGCTTACCCCTTCATAACTGGTTTTTTCTGACTGATTTGTTCTAAAAATACAATTTAAATACAATCTGTGCATCTGCAGTTAGGTTTATAGCAATAATTTCATTCTATCTGCAAAATATTATTGAAATTCTCGGTTGGCTTGAGAAGGTTCCGTAGACATAGAAGAGTCCACCACAAGGATTTCTGTAACTTGAAAGGAAACAGACATTCATTGAGCACCCTATAGCCTTTGTTGCACGTTCTTCATACTCTTGAAAGAGTCTTGGTTGGAGTAAAGTGTTCATTCTTGTGTCATGAACAAAATAAAAATGTGTTTTACTTCCTTTGGTTGGATTTGGCTGATGCTTTGCCTTGGTTATGTAGCTATTTATGGCTATTTTCAAGAGCAAGTCAAGAACGCACCGTCAATAATAGACAGGTAAATTGTATAAGCTTATGACTTCTTACTTCTATGCAGTACTGCTTTGTCTCTGCACTTCTGTAAGTGCTTTTTTTATGTGTCCTGATTAGAATGGTTTCTCTGTAATTAACTTTTATAGCAATAGATCATTATTATCTGCATATTTAAATAAAGGGTGAATTTTAAAATAGGGAGATAGCATAACCATTGTGACTGGTAGAAGCTCATACTTTCTCAGTTATAATTTTTCTTGAGAATTCAGACTAGTAGTATTTTATATTCAATTTTGTACGGTTTAAAAAGGGAGAACAATGAATATTAATAAATTTTTTAGCAGTATCTCTGAGCTAGAATGAAATATTTTGCTCCAAGCAGTCTTAGCTAAATAAAGAAGGGTAGCAAGTATATTGTGAGTTAAACATTTTCATTGGTCCTTCTAAGTTTTCTGTTTTCATCCTCTGAAATGCATTATCAAGAGAAACCAATGCTGGAACTGCTAACCCAGAAGAGCAGAGCAGCCTACTGGGGTTAGTTGCCTGTTCTTCATAGTGCTTATGGTTATGCCGGAGAGAGGCATAATTAGGCAAAGAAAATTCAATCTACTTTCCATCAGTCAAACTAATATCGTGCCATTTTCAATATCACTCTGCAATGCTAGGAAAGAATCTTTAACTATTAGAGTAGTAGAAAACCTGTCAGATGAGTGTAGTTTTATTTATCTGTTGATTTGTACAAATACGAGAACTTGGTTCCAGCCAGCAGTGCTTAAAGTGCATGGTGTAGATGTAACACACCATTGTTTACCTTTGTTGCTATTCCTCTCATCACATCACAGACCTGTAATGACTTTCTTATAGAGTATTTTTTATAGAGACTCAGCTTCCATTTTCCTTTTACCTTCTCTTCCAAGTCACTGCAGATGGAATATGTCTTCAATCAGTGTGAGACATCTCACTGTTCCACATAGCTAAAAAGTACACAAGTTAGTTGTCATTCATGTAGCAGTCTTGGTAGTTACTGTCCTCCAGATTCTGGACCCCGGAACTAACGATGTCAAATATGTAGTTTAAGATAATGGCAATAGCTCTAGAGCTTTAGACTTTCCACTTGTGGTAGAAGAGACTGGAAGTCAAAAGGCATCTTGACTGCAGCTATGAAGTCTTAGAACTTGAAGTCTACAGAGTCATAATAAGTGATATAAATACATGTTTATGAAGTTCACTTCAAAGCTGGGGATGTGGCTCCCTGCAGAAGTATTTCTCTGGCGTTAAACCGATACTACGCTGAATGAGAGCCAACAGGCTCTAAATTTGCTTTTAAAAAACTGAATCTGAAAAGCTTTTCAGAGAATACATCTGTATTTCTAATTTGCACCTTGAAGGATGAAACTGACTGGAGAGTTGGTGAGAATGAATAAATTGATTCACAGTGGGTTGACAGCTCCCTGTGTCTCGCTTTCTGTGAAACATCTGTGGGTGATGCCACCACAAAATTTGACTGCTGGCTTGCAAGCTGGTCTGCTAGCAATACATGATTAAAAACCTGTTACTCGGATATCTGCCACTGAATTCGTGGCACTGTTTTCCAGCTTACTTTGTGGAACTTTCAGTGGCTGATAAGGGGATTGAACCAGAGCAAGGAAGTTCTCTTTCTTCAAGGAATGTCATCTCTGCTCTGCTGACTCTTATAGATGTGCAAGGTGAATAGTGCAGCAGAAAATGAAGTCCAGAACTTAAAGTAATAATTTATTCAGAAAATATTTTTCTTCTTAAAAAGTTATTTTCTTAGATTGTGGGGTTTTTTACAGCTTTCTAGAGGAAAATAGGGAATATGACTAAGTTTTAGCAAGTATTATGAGGCAAAATTTCTAGCAGCCAAATCATTAGATGCATTCAATTTTAAATATCAGCGATGGAGATGACAAGTTATTTAGATCACAATTCTTCTCTTCTTGTCATGAGGAGTAGTAATTTATTATTTGAGTAATCACGCAGCACAGACTTCAAATTCCCCCAGAAAAAGATGCACAATGCTTATGAATGTGCTGGTATTTTAGCATTATGAAGTTATGAACTCAGAAGAAATCATCAATTTCTAAAATGCGATGCATGTACACTGAATACAGCTGTTGTATAAATTAGACAGGCAGACCTGTGAACCAAATGCTCTTGCACATCATAAATTAAATAAAGGCTTTCTTAATTTGTTTCTTTTATAGACAAAGCATGCTCACCTTCGTGCCGCTTTAGTCTGTGACAAAGGTGCAGAATGTACTCAGAAAGCATCCTCGTGTTAGGCATCCTCAATAAGTAAAACTGTGCTATTTGGCTTTCTTTTATCCTCAGAACCATCTAATTTCGCACAAAGATGAAATGAGACAAAAGACTTGGATGTCCTGGTAGTCTATACTTGGTACTGAAAGAGAAATGAATTAAATATATTAAATTCTTAGCTGTTATCTTTCTACAAAGGAAAACATAAAATTATGTAATTATACAATATTTGTATTTAAATTTATTCAGCCCTTGTAGAATCTGCCTGTGGCTTCCCCCCTCCCCACCAACATGGGCATTATTGTTGTTTTATTGTGAGGAACAATTTGCTGTATCACAGCTGGCCATCAGTGAGGCATTGTAGACTTAATTCCATCGATGGCCTTCAGTGAGGCATTGTCTGATTCACTCTTAGCTGAACAGTGCCAGGACACGTACTTGCTTATTAAAGCAATGAGAAGCATTTTATGTGTATTTGTGTGTGAGCGTACACTAAGTTTATCTTTTCAGGCTAAAGGGAAGGACTATTAACCACAAACTCCAGAGCCTCTGATTTTATAATTAGAAATCAATTGGGCAGAGCTTAGTTTTTGCATGTGTGACCTCTTCCCATGACTGTGTCCCAGAGTGGTTTTCTCCTGAAATGATCTCAACAATTTTACATAAAGAGCTTTTCTATTTGCAAAATCAGTTTGAGATACTAAATTACCTTGTGTACTTGGAGTGGCCACATTAAAAAAAGTTTAATCAACATGGGATTATGTGAATGTGGTTTTTTTTTCTAATATACATTTAAGTATCTTTGTTTATTTGCTGTAATTAAAAGCTGTCACACAACTTGTTGGCACTGGAGACTTGCCTTGACTTTGGTAAGGGCACGGCAGGGCCAATTGCATCTGGAGTTTATATTGTTCATTTGTGGCCATGAGGAGGGTAAAATGCAGCTGAACTTGGTTATGCCAGACAGATTGCTAAAAGACATTTATTCAACTGTTTCGACCACTGAAGGCCAGTGTTGTGGTTTGGATTCATTGCTGTCCAGATTGCTGTGGTATTTGGGAATCCTCAGGTGGCGTAGATACAGAATTTCCTCTTCCACTTATTTTCTGCTCTTGTGCACAGAGAGTTTCTTAACTCTCTAAAAAGAAGGTAACTGACAAGTGTATTTAATTCCAATGACCTTCACATTCAGAGCTGGGGGAATGGGACCCAACAGTCTGTTTCTTTTCCTGGAAAATCAACTATAATTTGTAGTATCCCATGTTCTCTCTTTCATAGAATCATAGAACAACCAGGTTGGAAGACACCCATCAGATCATCAAGTCCAACCATTCCTATCAAACACTAAACCATGTCCTTCAGTGCCTTGTCC
>WAAB01019248.1:189396-216982 GCA_013389865.1 Piaya cayana
CTGTCGACCAACACCCCCAGATCCCTCTCTTCATCCGTGTTCCTAGTATGGGAAGGACTGAACGCGGGGTAGTGCCACTGTTGCTTTTTTCCCCCACCTGCAGTGCTTGAGCTTGGCCAAATGTAAATGCAACATCAAGGTAATGTGTGAAATGTGTTGCTGTTCTAGTTAATTTTATGTTGGGAATGGAAATCTCTTTCCATGTTAAAGGGGAGATTTGTAATTAATAACCCAAAATGTTTGAGACTTCTAATTCTCAATACTGAATGTATTGTGGTGGTAATGACTTATATTCTGGGAGAGTAGGAACAAACAAATAAACTTTTGGGGTTTTTCCTCTTTTTGCCTGAGATCTCATTATCCGTGCAAGCTTATTATTTACCACCCCACAGTAACACTGTTTTAAGGAGCGCAAGAATATCTGAGATTTTTGATGCTATAGGGCTGAATAGAATTGGATCTAAGTACCTGCAGATGTGGCTGGTTTCATCTTTATCAGCTTATCTAAGCTTTTTGCACTTAAAGGCTTCTGTCAGTTCAAAACACAGATGCTGCTTGGTTGAACAGAGCTAAACTATAGTTGTACTTCTTAGACTTTCAAAAATAATGCTAACTTAATTCAACCTCATGTACTACAGAACTTGAAGGAGCTTAGATATGCATCAAGTAAAAAATCCTTTCAATTTTTATAATACACGGAGAGACAAAGAAAAGGAAACATATCAAAGCTCTTGAAGTTTAATTTTAGTTTTCTCAGAACTGCTTTTTCTTTCCATATGGACAAATGTAATTTGAGTTCTTCCCCCATTCCCTTGCTTAAAATAAAGAAATTGCTACAATATAAGTCAAAATATAGCATCAAAGAGTAACTTTGTCAATACAGGCATTTGGGGAGACTCTTAGAATGCTGAAATAATTAGAACATTGGATTTCTGTTCAGCAGAGGGATAGACAAAAATTCACTACTACATAGCATAATGAAATATCTATGTATGTTTCTGCATTTGGAATGAGGAGAGAGCCTACTAGTGCAGCAGCATAGATAAAAATGACAAATTTTTACCTTGGGTTTTTTTTTTTTTGGTTTGTGTCTCCAGTTATAATAGTTTATACTTCAGCTAGACATCACAGCACATTCAGATGAGACTTTGATGGTGTATTTTGAAAGGGCAAACCCACGAAGCTCACCACCAATGCATCTTTTTAAAAGGAGCTTCAATAATTAGGAATGGAGATTTCCAGAAGCCACAGCAAAGTCGGGTCAATTTGTCTGCTCATAAAATGTATTCAAAGGTATAACAGAAGGGGCTGTGTAAGGAAATTATTTGGTTTGTACATCAAAACTAGTATTCCAAAATCATTTGGCCAACTTAGAATCTGTGAAAGTTAAGAAGGAAGAAATGATTAGGAAGAGACTGTTGAAGAACTAAGAATATATCAAGTCTAATCGCATCTTTTCCTCTCCCAGGACTTAGACCATCAGCTTTCTGCCATGCTTTTGGATTGACCTTTTGCCTCAGGTTAAGTTTTTCAGGCTCCTATGTGGTATTTGCTGTTTGTGAAAACTTGACTTTCCTCATAATGATATCCTATATAGGATGAGAGCTTGTTTTGAAAATACAATTTTCTGGACCCTGGCAAAAATAGGCAATTGGATCCCCTGTAGTATTTGTAGACTCAGTCTGGGCTCATGAGAGCAAAGGAAAGAGACTTAAGTGTAGGGAACTGCTAGTAGTGCTTATAGATAAATCAAATGGCACTACTGGTGACCCTGTCTAAGAGACCGTTCATCTGGAATGGCCCTTGACATTTTTTCCTTTGGTGTGGATGGTTTGTGCACCCTCGCCAGCAGAGTGCTCAACGCAAATTGTAGATGGATATTAGATAAAGCAGCAGGATATACCTCTATGCACAGTTCCCCAAGCAGTGTAAAGAAAAGGTACGCTATGAAAAAAAATCCAACCAGGGAGAGAGCAGAAATGGAGAACTTAGTTTGACTGAGGTTTTGATGCTGTGGGATGACCCTCTTGCTTCCCTGTCTCTGAATACTGTCAGGAGTTGATTGTGCCTGTCCATCTCAAAAGCAGACTCTGCATTGCCTTGTGCCTTCACAATCTATTAGACCATGACAACACAGGGATGTGATTAATAGAGATTGTTTACTGAGGGAGGTGAGGTTTCTTGGTGTTGATTGCAGATTTCTGAGTAACTGGAAGGGACTTATGTCATTGGGAATGAGAGGAAACTAATTTAGGAGAACACAGGATGTGGATGTTTACCATCCTGTGATATAGTTCAGTGACTTTCATTACAAACTGCAAAAAAAAAGTTCAAATAAATAAAGGTGTTCAAATAATAAAGGTGTCTCTGCATCCCACACAACTTAAGAAATGCTCTCAGCAGGTACTATGAATGTAGATTTTACTCCAGTCTCAACTCATCCTGCGTCTCAACTCATCCTGCTGTGATTACTTATTCAAATTGTGCAGGCAGCTGCCAAGTCCTAGATGGGATGTCCTTTATCACTGAAACACAATGCTTAATTTTGTTCGCTAAGATACACTAATCAGAGATATCTTGATCTGTAGCATTCTAGAGCACATTCTAAGATGTGATTTTAGAGATTAATATGTGCTAGATGAGTGATCACAGTGGTCACTTAGCTTCTGTTAATTTGAAGTCTTTAAAGCATTCAATAAAATGAGTGCTTGCTGCCCACCCCTGAGTGGAATGCCAATTCTTGTTTATAACATTATAAAGTTAAAAAGAAAGTCCGATAATTGTCTCCAGCAGGCTCATTTGCATTATTTCTTTGTAGTAATTACATGAACAATGGGGATTCTATACCTATGAGCAAAATATATGTTGATCTGTATGTGCTGAAATATAATCACAGTAAATATGTTTTAATTTTGTTTGTAATGCTGCAGAAGTAAAGACCTGGTGGAAGCTGTTCTAATATCTATGGAATGAGTCACAGCATAAAAACACTAAAACATTAAAATAAAGCTGGTTCTAATAAGGAAAATAATTAAATTATGATAAACAAAGGAAGTTAAATTGCTTTATATTTGTTGGAAGTATAGGTTTAATTGGAGGATTTGTGTAGGCAGCAGGAATGTTTTACTTTTCAAGCAAATATGAATTTAATTCTCCTAGAACTCAAGTATTTCTTTTGAGATGAGTAACAAAATTTCATTTCATGAGCAATTTTGAAAAGTTAGGGAGAAAAGATGCTTTTGTGTCACTCCAAATACAAATTTTTGGAGTATCAAACATTATTTTGGGCTAGCCATAGTATTTTTATTATACAAAGAAGAAACCCTTAATAAGATAACAAATGAAATTAATGTAAAAGTAAACATTTTATTTATGTTTTGGATATGTTAAAAAAAATCAAATACTTTCAAACAATGGAATTAATGCATATACAGGCATAAAAAATGTTTTGAGCATAAAATAATGCTGAATCATTCTGCTCAGGAAATTTTCAGAAAAAAAAATACTGCATTGGTCTTTTCCTAAACCTGTACTTGTTTCCTCAAATCAGCTTTCCAATGACAGGTAAGTGAATGGTTGAGGTGTCACCAAGTCTTTATTGTTGTCCCAAAAAATACAGATGAAAATATATATGCAGCTACAAGGTCAAGGCCAGTATTTGGGGTCTGGCTTCTTGGTGGTCTGGAGGAGCTTCCTTAGGACCTTCAACTGTTCAGTTTAATCTGAGTATCAGGCCCCTTTATTTCCGTTATGCTGCTCCCCATCAACAGAATGGGAGGAGAAATTAGTTTCTGGTTTGCACTTTTGGGTGATGCCGTTCAGTTACTGTGGGATGCATTCAGTTTGAGGAGTAATGGACGTGATGTGGTGAAACACTGGCAGAGGTTGTTGAGAGAGGTGGGAGATGCCCCATCCCTGGAAATGTTCAAGGTCAGGTTGGATGGGACTCTGAGCAACCTGATCCGTTTGGAGATGTCCCTGCTCACTGCAGGGGGGCTTGGGCTGGATGACCTCCATAGACCCTTCCAATCCAAACCATTCTATGATTCTATGATATTGATTTTTAGATGACAATAATGTTACCTTGATTGCAGGAAGAGAAATAACAGGTTACCTCTGCTTTGTTGAATGAATTGCTGGTACTTGGGGTGCGTGAACACTCTCAGCATTGCACCCTTAGGCTGGATGACACGACCAGTTTGATGATGACTTTCTTTGCTTTTGCTATCAATATAAAGTGTCACTTCTAGAAGAGAGTCAGGCCAGAAGAGAGCATTAGCCACAGGGAGTGAGCAGAAATGAGCTTTGACAGTAAGGCTCCAGGTAGAATAAATAAAGTTTGGTAGTTCTCTTAGAGAAGTAGTACGCTCACAATTGAATATACTGAGATCCAAACCAGGTATGACTTCTGGGGAAAACCAAAACGAAACCTAGAACTCAAAGTCTTTCTCGTGTTCTGTATCCGTTCATTTAGCTGTCATCTGCAGTCAAAGAAGCTGTTGAAATCTTTTATCTTTGCAAACAACTTGTGCCCTACCTTTCAGGAATGCAATTCCTTGATTTCTCCTTGATTTTAACTAGATGCTATTCTAGTTTTTTCTCATGCAGGCTTAAAAATTCAGTTATTGCCATAACTTTTGTACACTAGAGTGGGAAAAGGAGAGAGAAAATGTTTATCAAATGTAAAAATCTCCAGATAACCCTTAAAGTGGAAATTATCACAGGTACATGGAGATTGTATGGGGCTTTTTTTCTCTCTTTACTTCAGGTACTTGTAAGCCTATGGTTTGTTTGTTTTTTACAACAAAAAAAATCCCAACCATCTTGTAATCAATAAACTGGCATCTGGAAGTTAGATTCTCAGCTTTATTTTCTGTGGTAAGATTTAAATTGCCTAACATTCATGTAACTTTTTTCTATACATTTTTTTTTTTTAGGAGCCATGTGCTTGGTATTTGCTTCCTTTTGTTTCTTCCTGCCTTTCTGTTTGCTTACTCTAGATATTTCTATTTCTTAGCTGTTTTCATCCTCCAGACTGGATGATGTTTGTTTTTTGACTTTCACTACTGCTGTCCCTTTGGAACTATATCTCTGCAGACAGGAGAAAACTGAATTATGAGGAATACTTTTTTTCCTTCTGACGGTAAAGCATACTTTAGATGGAGGCTTTTTACAGTCTTCTCACATTTTCTCTATTAACCATCACCTAATCTGCATAACCTCATTCCTTTTTATTGGTAAAAGACAGATCTCAGACTTTTAACTATTTCACTCTTTATACTGAAGTTCTTTTTTGAGGTGTAAAGAGTAAGCACACTGTATATAATAAGACTTCACTACTATCTTCCATTCTGACTTAGAAATACATGTTTTGTTCAGGTCTAGAGGATTCAAATTAAGGTAATATTCATCTAAACTGTCAGAATTCAACTGAGTAGAGACTAACCATACTGGCAAACATCAGACCAACATTTAAAGTTACAGGTCAACTTTAAGAAATCTGTGGTATTTGCAGATCAAGAACTGGAACTGAATCTTCAAATGGTGCTTTCTAGAAATACTTCTGCATGCTACAGTCTCCATGGATGTGACTCATCTGTACAAGGGTATTCATGACCTATTCATAACGACTGACAAACATAAGATTTTTTCTATCTTCCTGGGTTCTTTCACAGGTTTAAAACTGTTTGTTAAGCCTATATATCAATAATATATGAAACAAAACCAGAATATTATATAGCACTCCCAGGAACTCCTCTTTTCTTCTGAATTTCTATCCTATTCTAGGAAACATCCATGTTGCAGAATTATCCTGAGGTTTCTCTTTGTCAGGCTGAAGTTGCTTGACTTTGCTCTGGTTAGAAGGGCATGGTTATATACAGGCTAAGTATTTCCTCTTGAAAATAATGTTTGAGCCTGTTCCACCACTGTGTTGTAGTTTCTCATTGCACATAAGGAGAAAGAAAAGGAGGTTTGGAGAACCCATGGGGTTTCCCTGTTTAGCCACCTTTCTGACAGTGATGTTGTGTAATCAGAAGCAGTTATGCACCAGACTGAAGAAAATTATGTCCCCAAGCATTGTCATCCTGTGGGCTTCTGTCTTTCTTTGAGAAAAGCGATCTATTAGTGGCATTGGCATAGCTGAGGCATGGACACGGAGCTATAGTCCCAGCTGATAAATGTGTACAAATTCAGAAACAAGCTGGTTGGTAGAGAGATATTTAATATGCCTTTGACTTTTCAGTATGGGTGAAAAAAAAGTTTGGGCTAATCTTGTAATTGTAGTTTTTGACTGACCATGATCCCAATTTGTGACCAAAAAAAAAGTAAACATTCAATAAGCCAAGTTAGGGTTGTTCTCTGTATCAGTTTGTGCATCAAAATATCCATAACAGAACTGAGTAATGGTGCATTTATACCACTAATACTTTACTGAAGAACATCACACACAGTAGATTATCTGTTCAGTTAACTTTGCCATCGATGTCCATTTACATACCCAACGATCCCATCTCCATAGGCAAACAAAACATTCCATCTCTTATATCCTAAGTAAATCTGAAAAGGCAGCTTTACTGACTTGGTAAATAATCTCAAATATTTTACTTTGCTTCAGGGTCTTGCTGTTTTCAACACTTTGTTATCTCACGGTCAGGTAACTGTTAATCACAGTATTTATCTAGTTTGTATGAAACACAGCTACACCTGATATAAAAAATAAAATTGTAAACTAGGGTTAAATTATGAATTTAACTGGGCTGTGAATTATGGAGTTAGAATATGAAATAAAAATTAGAAGTAATAACCTGAAAACAAGAAATCCACCTAAGAATGCAACCCCATTTCTTCCATAAGCTTGAGCCATGCTGAATTCATAGGTGGTACTTATAGAAATTAAACAATGTCTTAAAAACTCGTATCTATTCTGGGTTCATTCTTCCTTGACTCTTCTGCAGAAAAAAAGAAAAGGGAGAAAAAGCCATTTGATATTTTACTGTAAGCAGAGGACAGTGAAGTTAAGCTCGTTGAAGGTTGCAGCTCACAGTATAACAGAGCTCTTATGCCAACAAGGACCTCTATGTGTTATTGTAATACAAGTAATTAATAATCATTATTTATAGATGAGTACTGACGCTGCAGTTGTCAGCTGCACAGCTGTCATTTGGTTCTCTCAGTAGAGTTTTCAGATAAATGTCAGGAGCGTACATAAGGTATCTGGATTTTATTTCATTCTTTTATCTAGGGTATCATTTGGGTCATTTAAAAACCTTCTTTTCTCAATATTGTACCTCTTTTTTATCTTTTTAAACTTTTTTTGTTGTCTTTTTTTTTTTTCCCCTGAGACCTTCCAGTAGGTACCTGAACTCATTTCATTAGAGAAAATTCAGCAGAGTCCTTGGGAATCTGCATGGATCTCTCTTATGCAGCTGTTTCCCTCCTTTGTTGTTCCTCCTATGATCACTACCTTCTTTAGTCAGCAACTTAATAATCAGTTTTTATGAAGGAGAAACACATGTATAATTTGAAAAGAGGTCCTGAGATATCACATTTCTTTGCCTCTCAACTTCAGACTAAGTGTATTGTGCATCTTTTGCTCTTCACAACCCCAGAGGGTATTAGTGCAGGGTAGCTGGTCACCTGTCCTTTCTGAGAAGATTGTCCCGGTGGAGAAATGCAAAGAACAGCTGAATGGGGAGAGGGCCATATGGGATTGTGCCTGTTCTGTGCTCACAGAGCAATATGAGCCCAACCAGGCTTGAGTGGGTAGAGAATAGCGACAATGATTCAACTGTCATTAAATTAGTGCAGATGTCTCCCGCAGCCTCCCACGGCAATCTTCCCTGTGAGCTCAGACGATTTGGAGAAAGGTCTAGACTAAATCATTGCTAAGTCTGTATGGATTCTGGCTGCTTTAAGATTGACATATGTTACACTCTTACAGCTTTCGCGCTACCGATTTGTATATGATTTGCCTATATTCACGCTGAGCCAGAGTTTCTTTCTTTTTTTTGACCGGACATTGACCCCAGATTTTGGATGTTTTGAATCACAAGTAGGATAGGTGTTTACAGCAAGTGACAGAAATATCCAAACAGTGCCCACACCTATAATCACAGCATTGCTAGTTTTCCTCCCTGGAAACGGGTCAGGTTATCTGTTGTACCAATGATAATTGGCACTGAGATTTAGTCTCCATATGTGCTGAGAAGGGGACTGTGGGACTTGATGCAAGTTGCTAGAGAATCAGAGGTAATACATTACTAAATATCAAACACTGCTGGAGTAGGCACAGTTGTTCATTTCTGTGTCCTTAATATTGTCTGTCTGTAATGGTTTGTGTTCTCCTCTCCTCCGCCAGCTCTTCCAGAAAAGCATTAACGAGGGCAGAAGCTCTGATCTATCTCTAGTGGTTTAAAAAATATCTCAAACTTAATGGTATTGCAGATTGATCGTATTATGAGAGATATAACCTTTGTGAGTCAGTTTGCAAGGAATTCACAGGAACGTGTGACTTAGTGGAAATGCATGGGAAATTACATTAGGAAGCTTTGAAAACCACACGAGTGATGTGGCAAATAATTTTATGTGAAAATGCATGAAATCATAATAACTAGTTTCAACCAGGTTCTTCTGAATAACTTACAGTTCTGCATAAGTTATCCCTAATAAACATTCTACTACAAGGAAATGGGGGGAAATAATTGAATTATCCCCATGTTACATCTATTTATTTTGTGTGATACTATGTAACTGCTAACATAGTCTTTCTGAAGGGCTAGTGTTTTCTTGGTGTCTACTAAGGAAGTTACTTGTAGCATATCCTGGCTGTGTCTATTTTCACATTCCAAAAAATATATTTTGTAAGAAAACATTTGTCCTCTGCCCTTGTGCACAGTACACAGGGTAGGGTAAGTGCACTAAAATAAGGAATGTGATCACGTGTAAGCAGTTTGTAAGATAATCAATCTGCAAGTCCTCACAATCTAATTTTTTTATTTCTCTCTCTTTCTCTCAGTTACCTTCTGAAGAGTTTTCAATTTTAGCTCAAAGCTGGCTGCATAGCTGATGTTTATATTTCTGCACCGCGGATATGTTTGACAGCCAGTTGCTAGGAAAGAGCTTTCTATTTGCACTGTGAGCTTTACACATTATGTGGCTTTAGACAGTACCTACTTCCTTCTATTCAGACACTGAATTATGCTAAGCAGCCATCTGAAGTTTGAAAAATTACCTTCAAATAAAGTAAATTTAATGCTTTCAGGTTTGTTTTATTAAATATTATTAAACAATAATATACATTCTACATGGATTTGAAATTCTTTTCTCAAGAAGGACCATAGATTAAATATGTAATCACTGGGATCCTCCTAATCATTGAGAGCAAAGTGTGAGCAGAAACCAGAGAGGGGTGAAACGGTTGGACTCAATGATCCAGTGGGTCTCTTCCAACTTGGTTGTTCTATGATTCTATGATTCTATGAAAGTAGCTGAAAGCAAAGCTGTGAAGGACTGTAAAGTCATGACAACTTAAATACGCTTAAATAAATAGAAATAAGCTTTCCCCTTTGACCACACTGGCGTATTGTACTATTTTCTGCCTTTACTGATCTAAGTTATAGCTTGTCTAGTTTGACAGATTTTGTAAGTAGCCTTCAAATTACTGCTGTGGGTATGTAGTGGTTAACATTTTTACTCCCCTCCTGCAGTCCTAAGAGTATGTATTATAAGATATTGCTCTGACATTCCCTTCAGAAAATCATTTGAAAAACACAAAGAGGTCTTAGCGCTCAAGTGCAATGTTCTGCGTGCCTGAGAATGAAGCCTAGCAAGTTATAATAACCTTTTAAAGAGGAAAGAAAAAATACAGCTCAAACAACTTGGAAGAAAAGCTCAGAACAGAGTGAATAAGATGATGATGATTAAAGGAGCAGAAGAGAAGGGTTTGGTATATAGGAAGTGCTGGCTAGCACACTGACTGGGAAATTCCCATGGCTTATAGTTTTTTACAGCCTTCCCCATCTTTTGTCTACATGGAGGAAATAATGGCAAGATGATCTCAGCTGGCAGTAGGGACTGACAGCCAAAAGGGAGTGGTCTTCTGAAGTCCTGTTTGGAGACTTCGCACGATCCTACAAGTAGCAGAAACTGCAGCATAGTTTGTGTCCAAGACTGACGAGATGGAGGAGGGAGTAAATAAATGACTTGACTGCTCTGTCACTGAGTTGGGAAAGGAGTGACAAGTGCAGGAGGCACTGTTAATTATAATGCCTGAAGCTCTGGAATTCTTAATGTAAGTGCTTGACCCCAAGCAGGAGGAGATGGCAGACAGATGTTTTTTGTTTTTTTTCCCCCATAAAGACATGGAAGAAGGGAGTATGTTTTACAAGACTAAAACTGCGTGCAATTTTTGAGGCTCTGTATACCCAACTTTCATATCCCCTGTGGTGAACCACTGTGCACTACAGATGGAACAATAGAGAAGTAAATGAGATGGGAAAAGATGCTTTTTGGCAGTATGACTCAGTTCCATTGCACGTTTCCAAGTACCAGAAACAGTTGGGTTAAAAAAAATCCAGACCTTTTTACAGGAGCGATGTCTGCTGGAACAGGAGGAAGGAACAGCAGTCTAGGTTCAGAAATAGTTACATGAACTCCAAGCTAGGCAAGAAGCCAGCTACAAAAAGGTGCCAGCCATCTGAGGGCACTTGACACAGGATAGTTGGGTGTTAAATAGCTGCAGAAAGCGGTGACTAAAGGCGGCAGTCCAAGCTGCGGTGGGACACAGGTCATATGTGGTGACGACGTTCAGGACAGAAGGGAAGACAGATGGTATTCCCAAATGGAAAGGGCCAAGGCCATAACTAGGAAAGCAGAAAGCTTTAGCTATCGTCTGGCTCAACATAAGGATTCAGGAGAAGCAAGGTATGTAAGAAATACACACAGAATGGCTGACCTAAGACCATGATTTGGAATGAAGACAGCAAAGATTAGAAACAAATTACCTTGTCTTTGTTACCATCACAGCCACTGAAGATGAATATGTGATTGTGGATTTCATAAAGACTTCACATCTAGAGGCATGGCTCCTCCCTTTTAGGGAGTTCCCTTGGCAGTGGGAACATCTGTGAAAAAAATACTGACAATCCTTAACAATTCTAATTAAAAAATGAATATTGTGATTAACTGGGGGTAAATATGAAGAGCTTTATAGGAAAGGCTTGGGTAGTCCTATGGTCAGGATGTGTTTTTCCAAGATTCAGTCACATCCCTGAGCTCTTTCCTTGCATCTGTTGGTCATAATCGGTGAATTGGAACAAACAGATTGTTAGATCCTAATCTTGTCTCCAGTTTTTAAACAACGGTTCACTCTAGTGTATTATAAGATGATAAGCAAAGGTAAGCAATGAAAAGCAGTTTGTGCACAGTTGCAGTCTGAATATAAACAGAGGCAAAATTAGCAAATCAAATAGAATAAAAAAGCAATAGCAAGGAATAAAGAGAAACATAAAAGAAGCCATCTGGAATCAAAGATACACAAATGACATGGTAGGAAACTGAGGCAGACAAAAGCAGAGATTACACTCTTAAATGAAAGCGTTAGGGATATTATTGTTTTAGCTCTCTTTGAATATTGTTATGAAACTGCAGCTGAGGAGTGTGAGCAGTGATGTCTTTTGACAGCTACTCCAGAGGCTTCAAGTTACATGATTCTCATATCTTAAATGAAATCTTTGTCATCCACGGACATGTCTGTTTCCTTTCTGAAAGTGTTCCAAGGACTGACATTATGTCTGGTACATCAAGTCTGTGCCCCAGTTTGTCATTACCCTGAATAATAATGCAGAATATTTGGTTTTCCTCTCACCCATTGTGCAGCTATAATTCCCATTACTAAAGATGGAATCTGCCTATCCATGGAGAAAATGAAAGATTCTATTACATTGAAATTACATTCACTTTATTAATTCTGCCTTGTGTGCAAATGGATTGAAACTATCTGTAATAGTTTAATTTTGAATGATTTTTAAAACTGTGGGCCATCAGTAAATGTGCTTGTTGTCTGTTATGTGTTGGAGCACTCAACAACATACACAAAAACCTTCTGTAACACCTAATGATGTTCATATTTTTAGGAAAAATAAACCCTACAAAGTCACACATGGAAAGAATCACACAATGAGTAAGGTGCATTAAAGTTTTTGAAGGCATTTTTATATCTAACTGATTGTAAAAGTCACTGAAGTCCTTCCCTATTTTCACAGAATGAGGTAGAGCTTCTTAGAATCCATCAGTTTTGGAGAAGAGTTATAAAAGCTGAAAATTCTGTCTCTTAAGTCCATTAAATTGGTTCTGCCTCATCAGTGTGGTATCTTATTGCAAGGTGCAGGTAAAAATTAAAGAACCTGAAGCATGAGGTTAATGTTGGTGTGTCGTGTGTGTATCTGTGTAACATCGGGTAGAAATCAGTGATGCACTAGTTAATCCCTTAAAAAAAGATTCCACAGTTAGGATGGAGAAGAATGATGCAAATTTTAAAATTAAGTTTTAAGGGCAGATTATGCCTTTACCCTTGAAACAAGTAAGGAGTAATTCCCTTGTAATTGCAGAAAGATGAATTAATTACTTTCTAACAAACTCAAATGAAAACTTGACTACATAATGCCGCCTTCTCTTTTCTTAATTAAAAATGTCCAGGAGCGTTTTCATAATATGTACATTTCCCCTTCTTGTGAATTAGTGATGTATTTATGCTTTTTTTAGTAATATGGGGAAATTTGGGTTTCAAATGCACCCTTTGTTGAAACATCTCTTTATGGGCTCTTCTGTATCAATGGTCAGTATCAAGCTGTGCATCAGCAACACATCTGGAGAAGACCTGTCATAGAATCATTTGGTTTGAAAAGACCTCTGAGGTCACTGAGTCCAACCATACCTGCCCACTACTAAAACATATCTCTGAGCACCTGAAGTGCCCAATCCTACTGCAGAAGCCAGTCAGTGGCTTTCTGCTGGTTCTGGGTAGGGACCAGGACCAAACACATTATACACTTTCCTGATGGTGAACATGTGGCTTGAACACATGTGGTTTTGTGCCAAGTGAGCTGCTGTTTTGACCACCATCTATTTACCAGGTAGCTGACTGACAGCAGATAAGACTCTCTCTGTCTACTCAGAATTGCAGTGCTTCGTAAACCTTGCTTGAAGCTTCTGAAGCTTTCATCCATGCATTTAAGTCCTTGGGTGCATATGTAGTTTTGAAGCAAGTATTTGTTAAAAAGACGTGGTTACAAATACGATGAACAAATACCTATGAAATAGGAGAACATAGTATTGGTAACATACTCATGTATCTGGGGTTTTTTTTGGTTGTAGAATAGTACGTTTGCATCTACAGAATATAGAGGCTCTTTGTATAAGTTTAGTCTCTGCAATTTCTCTGGCATTGATTTTAATTATGCATATTTGCAATGTGCGTACGTGGGAGAGTATAAATATATGTTACGTATTTGAATAGTGTGTTGACAATACTTTTAGATATGCATTCATGATTAGTGAAAATAGTGTTAGTTTTGTGGAAGAACACTGCGCTGTTAGCTTTAATAGTGGCTTCATTGATTATCATCTGTATTATAAGAGAAAATAGAAAAGGAATTAGTAGCGATTTGAAACTCAGGTATTCAGAGTTCTTTCTGGATGAAGATCATTTTTTAGGAACGGACATGAACTGAGGCTACACATGAGCCATTAGCAGGGTATTAATACAGGTGATCTGCATCGCCATTAAAACTAGGAGAGCATCCAAACCCTCTCCTGCTGCCATAAATCGGGGCATGAATTGAGTGATGAGGTTGCATCTGCTGCTTTGAGAGAGATGTTTGAGTCTCTAGTCCCCCAGGCAAAGCGGTAAGGGAGGAAGAAGGTTTCGCTTCCTCTGAAGTCTAACTGGATCTTACATGAAGGAGTGAGCTTGACTTGCTCTGAAGATGATTAAGATTTCCAGTAATCAAGTTTTTCTGTTAGTTTTGGGATGCTGTCCAGTAGTGGCACACAGAGGTTGGCAATAGATTTTTCCTTTTCTAAACAGAAATTCTTATTACCTTTCTTGATATGGCTTTAAAAAATAAGAGGTCAGCCTTGAATCCCAGGCACAACAAATAAAGCTACAGGTGTGGAAAGCAGTTTCACATTTACATTTGTGAGGCTTTTTCAGCAGAAATGGATATTCATTTATCATATTCATTATGTTACTCTATCCTTCACCTAGACCCTATATAATTATGTGTTTAATGATCTTTAACCTTCGCATGAATACAGCTTGCTGAAGCTTGACGATTGCTGTAAATTATCATTCACATCTGGTAGAGAGAGGAAATATTCCTTGGAAAAAAAAATACAGTGCGTTTTGGGTTAGAATGTCACTTCAGTTCTGTGATTTAATTTTGTAGGTAGATGATGATATTTTAATCCTAAATCCATACAATGATATTATTTTGGAAAATATTTTTTGCCTCTTCCGTAGGTCATTTATTATAATATTTTGATATTAGAGTATAAGAACTTCAAAACCTAGAAAAGGTATTTTAATCTGTCAGCCTGGATGCTCACCATAAAATGTATATGTGATTTCAGTAAGTACCATGTTTATGGCTTGGTCTTTTGTTAAAAACTGAAAAAAAATTACTATATTTTTGCCACTGTTAATCTTTGGGTAAAAAGCCTGATCTTCTACTAATCAGATTCAATTTCAACTTTAAGATTTTAAAATACTCGTAGCTCTCCCACTTTTGTTTAATGTTTAGTTCAAAGAGCAACGTCTATTTCTTTATTTTGATAGAAAGGACTTTGGCTTATTAGAAGAAATGATATAATCATAGACTTAATTTTAACTGTTGGTATCTTACCCACACTGCAAAGGTTTTATGGCTATACATTAACTTACACCCGAGGTGATTTACGAACCGTGACTTCTGTTAGATAATGCAGGTAACATTTATATTGGAGATGATACTATTAGCCTCTCCTGCTTATTAGGAAATTAGAGAACCTTTGACCATTCTCAAATATCTGCAAGGGGGATCTAGTTTATCCAGCCAATGCCTTTCTAGAAATTCAGCTTATAGAATCACAGGATCAGAGATCATTTAAGATTTAAGATCATTGAGTCCAACAGTTGATCCAGTCCTGCTAAGTCTGCCACCAGGATATGTCCTAAAGTACATTTCCTCATCTTTTAAACATCTCCAGGGACGGTGATGCCAGTGCTTGACAACCCTTTCAGTAAAGAAATTCCTCCTAATATCCAACCTAAATTTCCCCTGGTGCATCTTGAGACCATTTCCTCTTGTCCTGTCACTGGGTACCAGGGAGAGGAGACCAATCTGCCTCCTCACTACAGCCTGCTTTTAGGCAGTTGCAGAGAATGATGAGGTCTCCCCTCAGCCTTCTTTTTTTCCAGACTAAAAACCCCAGCTCCCTCAGCTGTTCCTCATAAGGCTTGTGGTCTAAACCCATCATCAGCTTTGTTGCCCTTCTCTGGCCATGCTCCAGAATCTTATTTTTCGCTGTAAGGCTCTGGGTGGGTGGGTGAACTGAGATGTTCCCAATTGCTTGACTGAGCTGTGTGTGTCCAGACAAGTTGTGACATGACATCTCTGTAATTCAGCTACGAATATTCTGCCAAAACCTTCATGCGCAATGTTGATAATGTATAGATTTCATTCGGGGATCAAGCAGATGCTTAAAGTACAAACAATCTGTTTAAAATGCAAACAGATTCTGGACTCATCATGACTGGCTCTGGGATCCTGAGAATACTTTGTTATGTTGCTGACACCTAGATGGAGTATAAATCTGCTATAGGCCAATATTCTTTATAACAAAAAAGAAGTTGTATTAACCTGTCTTACTAAGCAGACAAAACTGCAGTGGAGTGTGCCATTAAATTCAATTAACACAACGTAAATTATGCTGATTGTTCTCAATTAAAAGTCGATGGCAACTACAGAAAGAAAAACAGATTGAGGATTTGGAAAAAGGACTCAGCCGTTACTTGACGTCTCTGTCCACGTGGGTTGAGTAGGAAGGGTGAACTGGATTGAGTCAGTCGTATTCACAGTGCTTTTAAAAAGTTGTTAAAACAATGGTGTGATAATAGCTGCTGCAGTAATAATGTGTTGTCTGGCAAAACACAGAGGATGAAGTTACACCTCTTGTAGTCAGCAGGAGTTCTGCTGTCATTGCAGGGCAGAGAATACACAGTTGGCCTTGGATTTTGTAAGGATAATAAACCAGATCAACTGGAAAATCAGCCTGACTGCCGTTGTCCACTGTGCTCTTTGCAACTATCTGAGATTCCTTTTTGTAAGGTGCTACTAATGAGTTTTCTAAGCTCTTATTCCTGAACAGCTAATTTGCAGATGTAACTGTATGTGACCAATTATCTAGCAAAGAACCTGCAGAGCCTATTTGTGCTATGACATAAAAATCTACTCATGGCTTGGCTGTAGCTGGTGTTACAAGGCTTTCCCCCCACTACCACCTATTTTAATATCCTAATACAGTCTCATATATCAAATGACAATGTTGCCTAGCACTAGCAACCACTGCTATCAATTGAAGAGTAAAATATGTAACCAGGAATAATTTCTGTTGTGCTGTCTGCACAAAAAAGAGCAAACAGGAACAAATTGAGTAGTTATTGTTAAGTCATATTGCAGCTATCCTCAACAGGTTGTATGTGTTTCTTTCAGACTATCTTTTGTGAGGCAGAGATAAATAATAAGTGCCAGGATATATTTATAATGATGTGTTATTTACTACTTCTGATTGTTCATATCGAGTGTGTTAGATTTAATAGTAAATAGAATTTAAGCACTGTTACTGTAAGTTTAAGTTGTTATCCTGTGGTTTTGAATGTGTGGATGCTGGGGATTAAAGTATGTTTACTTGTAGAATGTTAGAATTAATTATGTGATTGCATAGAAGTAAGTTAAATTGTAATCTTTTTATAGCTTAGCATGAGTGGACAGCTTGCCGTAAATGATCTTTGTTCTTAGCATAAGGGAATTTTGTTTGTTAGCATAAATGAACTTTGTCAGCATGAATGACCAAGCTAGAGTTGAAATAGAGAAGAAATGTATGTCAGGCACCACAAGATAAGAGGAACCAAACCCTATGATTCAGGGAAAAAGGCTGTTGAAGCACAAGCAGCAGATGAGCAACCAAACCTTGGTACAGATAAGCCAGGAGGATGAGCTTCATCTGGACACTTACTAAGGCTCACAAAAAAAAGCTCCAGGGCTGAGTCAAGTCAGAAGTTGAGGAAGTTACAATCAGCTACTGACTTTGAAGATAAGAAAGGAGATGCTCTGCCCAAAGGTGAAGGGGAGCCCAATGTGGTGCCAGAAGACCCAAGCCCCAGAAATATAACATTTGACTCATTGTCACATGGACAGTACATGAAGAACAGGGAAGGGCAAAATCTTATATTGTAAGGGTGTAATTGCCATGGGATTTATTTCTTCAGGGTCTATCTGATCACAGGATCACAGGATGATTTTGCTTAGGAAAGACTTTCAAGATCATTGAGTCCAACCATTGATACAGCCACACTAGGACCGCCATGAGACTAGGTCTCCAAGTCTGATACCTACTCATCTTTGAAACACCCCCAGAGATGGTGACTCGACTATTCATTACAGTCAGAGGCTAAGCTGCAGTCAGATCCAGCTGCATCTATGCTTCTCTCTGAGAGGAATTTTAGAAAGCAAGGGGGTCTAGCCTGAACCTAGTGACTCGACAAGAGAGTTATTTAGGACTCGTCTAGAGCAACTGACTAATACATATGGTCTACTAATTGCTTGGCTCTCCTTCACAAATTAAAAAATATTGGAGGTAATCTGGTATTTAGTATTTCTCTCTGAGCCTACAGAAAAGAATCAGTGGGAATCTTTTGTTTGCCTCTAGTGTTCTTTAGCTCAGATTTTTAATTAATGCAGAAATTTAAAATGAAGATGAAATTCTATTTTTCCTATACTTTTTCAGGTTGTTATAATCCTATGTTGGTTTTTGAAAAGCCGATCACAATCTAAATATTACTTTTTCTAACAGAATATTGAGGAGAATGGGAAGATGTATAAGGATTCTTCTTATGCTTTTTGAATTTTTAACAAAGCTTTCTTTTAGGGGAAATACTTTTAGAATAAAGATGTTGGAACCTTTTAAGTTCTGCTAACAGCTGAGTTACAATACAGTCATAAATACCTGTGAATGCTGTCCATGAAAACATTTACACAGATGACAGTGTTCAGCTATTTTCAGACATCTGAAAATAAGCTAAAAGTAATAACTAAAAATAAGAAACTAGATTAAAATAGATATTATTGTTAATCCTTCACTCACCCTTTGATCTAATATGTTAAGGATGTTTTGTGTTTGTTCATTTTGGCTGGTTCTGAAGATATTTACATTTTAGAACAGGGATTTTCAGGGATTTTATATATATATATATATATATAATATATAATAGTTGCTTTTTAAATAGAAAGTCTAATTATGCCTGTGAATACATTCACTTTTGATCAGTGTGCATACAAATCCCTGCTCTCTGTGTGAATTCAAGCTGAGATACACATCACTGGAGCTAAGATTAAAGTACAAAAGAATAGCTTGACAAAATGTATGGTTAGACCAATGCCAAGAAATAATTCTGGCTGTAATTTTTGTCTCTAAAATGCTTTTTCTGTTATTGTTTTTCTTTTCTTTCAGTTACACACAGACCTGGATCCTGGCAGCAGCAAAATCAAGTATATTCTGTCAGGAGATGGAGCTGGAACAATCTTTGTGATTAATGACAAGACTGGAGACATTCATGCAATGAAAAGGCTTGACCGTGAGGAAAAAGCTGAATACACTCTAACGGCTCAGGCAGTCGACAGAGACACAAACAAACCTCTGGAGCCTCCCTCAGAATTCATTATTAAGGTTCAAGACATCAATGACAATGCCCCAGAGTTTGTTGATGGTCCGTATCACGCCACAGTTCCAGAAATGTCTCTTGTAGGTATGTACGTCTAAACATCAATGAACTTTGNGACTATTCATTACAGTCAGAGGCTAAGCTGCAGTCAGATCCAGCTGCATCTATGCTTCTCTCTGAGAGGAATTTTAGAAAGCAAGGGGGTCTAGCCTGAACCTAGTGACTCAACAAGAGAGTTATTTAGGACTCGTCTAGAGCAATTGACTAATACATATGGTCTACTGATTGCTTGGCTCTCCTTCACAAATTAAAAAATATTGGAGGTAATCTGGTATTTAGTATTTCTCTCTGAGCCTACAGAAAAGAATCAGTGGGAATCTTTTGTTTGCCTCTAGTGTTCTTTAGCTCAGATTTTTAATTAATGCAGAAATTTAAAATGAAGATGAAATTCTATTTTTCCTATACTTTTTCAGGTTGTTACAATCCTATGTTGGTTTTTGAAAAGCCGATCACAATCTAAATATTACTTTTTCTAACAGAATATTGAGGAGAATGGGAAGATGTATAAGGATTCTTCTTATGCTTTTTGAATTTTTAACAAAGCTTTCTTTTAGGGGAAATACTTTTAGAATAAAGATGTTGGAACCTTTTAAGTTCTGCTAACAGCTGAGTTACAATACAGTCATAAATACCTGTGAATGCTGTCCATGAAAACATTTACACAGATGACAGTGTTCAGCTATTTTCAGACATCTGAAAATAAGCTAAAAGTAATAACTAAAAATAAGAAACTAGATTAAAATAGATATTATTGTTAATCCTTCACTCATCCTTTGATCTAATATGTTAAGGATGTTTTGTGTTTGTTCATTTTGGCTGGTTCTGAAGATATTTACATTTTAGAACAGGGATTTTCAGGGATTTTATTTTGTTATATATATATATATTATATATAATAGTTGCTTTTTAAATAGAAAGTCTAATTATGCCTGTGAATACATTCACTTTTGATCAGTGTGCATACAAATCCCTGCTCTCTGTGTGAATTCAAGCTGAGATACACATCACTGGAGCTAAGATTAAAGTACAAAAGAATAGCTTGACAAAATGTATGGTTAGACCAATGCCAAGAAATAATTCTGGCTGTAATTTTTGTCTCTAAAATGCTTTTTTTGTTATTGTTTCTCTTTTCTTTCAGTTACACACAGACCTGGATCCTGGCAGCAGCAAAATCAAGTATATTCTGTCAGGAGATGGAGCTGGAACAATCTTTGTGATTAATGACAAGACTGGAGACATTCATGCAATGAAAAGGCTTGACCGTGAGGAAAAAGCTGAATACACTCTAACGGCTCAGGCAGTCGACAGAGACACAAACAAACCTCTGGAGCCTCCCTCAGAATTCATTATTAAGGTTCAAGACATCAATGACAATGCCCCAGAGTTTGTTGATGGTCCGTATCACGCCACAGTTCCAGAAATGTCTCTTGTAGGTATGTACGTCTAAACATCAATGAACTTTGATTGCTCACAGTTTAAACTCTTCTGGTATGTCATTGAGCTATTGATGAATACTAAGATATTTATTATGTTTTTAGCATTAATTTGCATATCTTCCAATCTCTTCTTGGCCAAAGCTTTCATCTGCAGCGCAATAGTAGAGTCCCTTAGTAGTAAGAAAATGACTAACAGATGTATTAATGCGTCTGTCTTTGTCCAACAACACTTTAATGGGCTAAATTTATATTCCCCTTATGACTCTGTAGTTAGAGTATTGTTATTGAGAAGGATTTATCAAGATTTGTTCCAACATGTCACGCTGATCCTATTGATATTTTGTTGATGTTTAATTATCTGTGTATTTTCATACACAGATGTAGTTCTTGCTGTATGTTTATACGTGCTTATTTGTTTTCCTCTAAGTGCAACTGTAATCAGCCAAAACCACTGAAATGAAAGATGCTGTGCCTGGGAATTGATGGTTAGACTCTAGAGTGGACTTAACCCATCAGCCATAGGATTTGCGTGGAAGGTGGAAAGGGAAAACAGAGAAAACTGTGTAACAATGTGGTGAAAAGGGGAGTTAACTGCATGAAAGGGGAGAAAAAGAAAGGAGTAGGATATAATCTTCTGAATGGGTTTTACTTACATTTATTTATTTATTTTGTCAGATTAGTATGAATCTATTTCCTCATGGATTTTTATATTAGATAATTTTTTTTTGGCATAGTTTGTCCCTTGCTCTGTATTTGCAAATGCAAATATGGACTTAGAGAGGTACATCTTTATGTACACAGGATCTCTATACGTATATATCGAGGCACAGGGGATCTTTAGCTGTCACTAAGGCAAACCCATCAAATGACAAGAGTCAGTCTCAGGATAATATAAGAGCTCAGTGTAAGCAAAGACATCAAAAACTGGCCATGAAATGCAGAGTGAATTCTAATGTTTTCTACTATTAGGTTGAGGATAATGTGCTTTTCAGCAATTTGTCTACATCTGTCAAAGCAAGATAATTGCAAAAGTGTCAAGGCACTTTGTAAAATAAAGCAGCAGCCTATCAAAAACTTTCACAACCATCATTCTGTCTAACTTAGTTAAAGAGAGGAGGAATATGAAGAGCCAGAGTCACCTTCTCACATCCAGTATGATGAGTTGTACCAGGTCATTTCCACATGAGGTTGTGGTGTGCTAACTAGACAGTGATACCTAGGGCTTTGTTTTGTTATCAACACTTCTCCAACAGCTTTGCATATCTTGGTTGTGTTGAATTGCTTGTGCCAAAACTGATATGCAAATTTTCAAGTCTGCGTGTCAGTTCTTTTACCAAAGCATGGGTTTAATTTGTTAAGTTACATTTAATTACACAGCAGCACAAACATAATATGGACCTGCTTTCAGAAGATATTTTTGCCAAGCTCTTGGTGACAAAATGGCTTAATTAAATAAAATAATTTTTTAAAAAAGAAAAACAAAAGGAGTAGGAGAAGGGGGAAGAGAAATTGAAGGCAGTCATTCCTTATTTAAATGGATATTAGTATTCTAGGAAAAAAAGAAAATTAAAATCTGTGCAGACAAGATGGTTTCTGATCACAGAGGCTGCTATAAAAATAATTGATAATTGGTACATATTAGCAGTATTTATAATCCTTAATAAAGACATGGCCCCTGCCCAAGGAGTGCTCACTGTAAAGATGATGAGGGGAAGATACCCGAAGCATTGGCAGGGAATAGTCAGAAGATCAGGTGAATAAAAATCTACTGAATTGATTAACATGAGGTTTAAAAGACGGCAAAAGGACAGTGACAAGAAGAGAATGATGGGTAAAATATTAATGAAAGAGAGGCAAGTGGAACAACTGAGAAACGTGTTAGGGTTAAAGAGGAGAGGGAAAATGTAAAGGAATGTCATAAGATATAATTAAAGGATAAAACTTCATCTGGGAAAACTTTACACTAGAGGATTGTAGAAGAAATTACCGAAGCTTGGACATAGGGAATGGTTTAAGGAATGGTGGAAAGGGCTCTCCTTTGAAAGGTATTATTTTACCTGTTTCCCCTAGCATGGTGGGGGAAAGAGATGCAGTTCTTCACTGAACTGTCTCACGTATCATGTACTTCCACGTTTTCATGTATTCCTAATCTGCATGTAAGAGTTCGGTCCAAACCAAATTCATTCTTACATCTCAAATATAGGTAGAAATTAGTTATAGATTGTCTCAGAGCTCTACAATTTAATAACTTTGTTAATCAAACTGTGCAACTTTTGCACATTTATCCCTTATAATACCTGAACCTTGTATTTTTCTGTGTGATATTCCTAGGGGTGCATGTTTTCAAACTCTTTCTCTAAAGAAGCACAAACACACACCCGGGCTCTTCTGTTCAAAAACAAATCCTAATTCTCAGCTGCCACTTCAGAACTCAGAAAATGTTTGCCTTCGTATTACATGGGTCATGAATGACTGTAAAATCTACACAGCTCACACAGTCAGGTCTGGAAAGCTGAAGACGAGGATGTTACTCGTTCACCAAGGCTGCTGTTACTATGTCCTGCCTTCCTCTTGTAACCCACAGGCAGCACCATCAAAAGCTGTACTAAATCATGCCCTGTAAATTATTTTAGCTTTCTTTAAGTTTCATTAGTCCTCTTAAAATGACTTCAACACCTCAGTAATGTTTATAAGAAAACTGTCTACTTTCAGAGATCAAGTATTTCACTTCCATTATCCACTTACTTAATTCCCCTTAAAGAGATCTCCACCCACTTCTAATTTCAGCCTTGACATTTCTACAACACAGTCATTACTAGGCACTGTTCTTATTCAGGATGAAACAAAGTTCTACTAAATCTCTTCTTTCCTCAAAGTGCTTGTACCTGTACTGAAACAGAAGAGGAATGCATATGCTATATATAGACTACTTATATAATGAGGAGACAGTACCAGGCATTTTATTTTTGGACCTCTGTGGAAAGCAATGCAAGAAATACAGATGAGTGCCTCAGCCTTTCATTATCCTGTAATGCAAAACAGAGGTTCTAACACTGCAAGTTTTCTGCTGGGTGCATTAGATTGTGGTCTTATATTCTGTGCTAGAAGAGATGTCTTGTGTGAATGCCAGTGGCATGTTTGCGTGACTGTCTAGAACATGAATGTTACACCATGGTGAAGTGAAAACTGCAGTGCACGCGCAAACTTTCTGTATGTGATATGCGTGAATGTGTGTGTCTGCCAGTGCATGCGATTATCACACACATACGGCCACAATCCAGCCTGTTTGATGTTTGTTATGTATCAGCAATATCTGGAAAATCCTGTTTGCCTACTAAAACAAAAGAAAAGGATTTGCATGGCTTTCCTCCCACCACTTGGTGCAAAGACGATTAGTATTACACTGTGTTATCTCCGGTAGGAATGATGCTCACTTCTCAGCTCTCTTCACAGAACACACGCCCACACACGTACCGAGCGCTGCGTATCGTCACTGTGTTCGCAGTTATTTTGAAATAATTTATTTCTCTCTTTGAGGAAAGAGAAGACCACATTCCAAAAAAAAAAAGTTTTGAGAACTAAATTGAATTTTTCCATATTTCATCTGGGTATTCATTTCTTTTTTTTACATAATTTCTATATAATCTGTCATAGTAAGCTCTGAGCCCCATCCCCAAAATGATGAATTTGCTTGAGAAAGCCAATACATGTATGTGGAGAATGTGCTCTTTCCTTAAACTGAGCACTTTTAAGTCTGATATTAATTTTCTTAAGGAATTAATGATCAAAAAAGTGAGATCTCTGGAATCACTTCACTGTAACAGTATAGCATTTCACAAATAGGAAATTATTTAACTTGTCTGTAAATCTTGTTTAATCACTTTTAGATGTGAAGGGACATGCTGGGAATGAAACCAAGCTAAAACTTCTAAAAAGAGATTCAGCTAAGCTTCTGGGAGGAAGAACCCCATGACTCTTTTCTTTCCATTTGTCTGTGAGCTCTGTACACATGCCTGCAATGAAGATAGCATATTATGTAAATGAATGAGCAGTCTTAGAACATACACAAGGGTAATTGGAACTGGTCCTTTAGCTTATTTAAGGAAAAGAAAAGGAAAAAAAGCCCATCACTTTCCCCCTTCAGTCAGTTCTGCTTCTGCGTTGCCCTCTCAGTTACACACAGATTGATGAATTCCCTGCAAGCATGCAGCACAAGTGATAATGGGAGAAAAAGCAGGTATTGTCTCCGAACAGTGTAGTTTCAGGAGAGGAATGAGGAGTGAAATTTCCTGATTCCATTCTTAGTGAAGCCAAAAGTGTTTAGACAGCTAGTGTCATGTTGAGAGATAGAAGACGACAGAAGCAGAGTGACAAACGTGTTGGTGAAATAAAAAGGACACAGATGGAAAAAGAACAAAGCCATAAGGGAAGAGAATTTTCTCATAGTTTTCCTGAATTAAGGTAAACAGACAAATTTTAGTAATCTCCTAACATTAAGAATATCCCTAGCAGTCATAAAAAACCCATCTTAAAATACATATAGAGGAATTCAGTCATTGTTAAAGGCAATGCTTTTGCCTTTAACACCTGAAAACATTACCAATATGAAAAAGCTTAGAAGAACAGTTGTGTCATTAAATGCTTCCATGAAAACTGTTTACCAGTGGAAAAAGTTCTGTATTGGAAAGGGTTTAGGCTTTCAGTTGAGTTAGAATATCTGTTTCCAATTCTGGCACAAGCATGTCTGCTTAGCAGTGTTTTCCTTTGGGTCAAAGATTGCCCTTGATTACACTGCTGTAAATAAGAAATCATTCAACTTTTTTTTTCCCCTCACAAGCTGAACAATTATTTAGTATAGCCATGTGTAGTAGAAGCAACCCCTGCACAGAGTGCAGCTTTTCCTTCCAGTTCTCTAAAAGGTATTATTTCTTTTCCAAACACACATTGTTTGCAGAAGGACAAAATCCGCTGAATATGGAATCAACAGCCAATGTCTGATATGAATACCAATAAAATAACTTGATAAATTAAAAAGTTGTGATAAAACCTGGTCTGAAATGTTATCAAGATCAACCATGCTGTCTTACTGGGTTTTTTTCCTATGTATTCATTGATTTTTAAGGCACTGAGAATGACTGCAAAATCAATGATAGTTTGTCACAAAATTGTAGAGTAAAAGGACTATATTACTGGGGTCAGCTACAAATTAGCCCAAAGGGTAAATGCAAAGGGAGTGCAAAAGCTCAGGGAAAAAAAAAACCCAGCAGATGTTGTAAAACATGGCAGCAATGCAACAGCTGTTACAAAATGTATATCTTCATGTCGTCTTGTTCCTCTACTTGTTCACCTCGTGCATAATCAAATTCTGTAGCTGTGCTGCTGAAGAGCATTTTACGTGAGAGATTTATTTAGTGAGTGTGCATGTGTTTAAAACCTTCTGTACATTCCACGTGACTGAGACATGGTTCCAAAAGCAAAGCCATAAGTAACCCTAAGTAATTGGTTATGATATATTCAAAACCAAGATGATCTTCTCCTTGATTTGACTAGTTATCGAGGCTTAAAATCCCCCGTATTTCTGAGTATATGGTATTATTTCTGTACTTTCTGTTTCTCATGAGGTCTAATTGAAAATGCCATTATCTTTTTATATTGTTCTTAAATGACCATTATGAGCTCAAGGACTACAGATGAAGTGATGATATTGCTCTATAGAGATTTATAATCTGACCCTTTAGTTGCACTGACCCGTATTGCCCTGAGTGTACTGAGCTAGTTCATTGACTTTAGACGAAATCACTAAAATCGGTGGGATTGCTCAAAATATTTTATGTTAATGGCATTGAGTACTTGAATGGTGAGTTGTGAGGACACTCTCTGGTTCTTAGAAATATATCCTAAATTACTAGTGTAAAGTACTGAGCCATTAGTGTGCAGTGGTTTCTTAGACAAAAGCTGCCCCTTTTCCTGGCCATTAACTGTCAGCAATTTGTCACAAATTTTCCAATTTTTGCACGCATATATTCTCTTTGTATGAAGGAACATTGTGTAAATGACAGAATCACATAGTGATTTCCTCAGGAAATAGATGTTTGGATCAGAATTGAAGTCGTATTTCCTTATGGAGTTCCATATAGAAGAAAGCACGTTCCTCTTGCACAGGGTGAGGACAGAGAGACAGACACAGCTGAATGGTGACCATATGAGGGCAGAGAAAATGTTGGCAGTCTGAGATACCTGCTTCTCTAGTCCTATGTAACTACAAGAATCTCCTGTGGTCATTCTTCCAGACACTTCTTGTCTCGTAGTCACAAACTTCTCATTCAGGTTGCAGTTATTCTGCTTCTGGAAGTCTTGATTGCTTTCTTTTGTACATATCAAACACATATTTCTGTTTGATAATTATGTGAAATAAGTCTTTGACTCAAGTTTCTGATACATCCTCTTATGGTTACAAATTTAAAGCTACTCTTGACTAGGATTTTCCACCATTTTCCCAAATTTCAAATTCTAAAGAAAAACAAAATGTTTAAAACAGGGGTAGGATTTTGTTTTGTCGGCTTTGAAAACAACCATTTCACTTCTCCAAGTTGCTATGCTTGTGATGGGAGCCAGTGAATTTGTCGTAGTGGAAAAGGGACAGATGAGATGAACTAGACCAGTACAGATTTCTGCTGGGATGAGGCTCTGTGAAATTCCGCAGATGTGAGTCGGAACGCATTCTCTCCTGGATTTTTCAGCTGTGCAAAAGGTAGACAAGTTCTAACCACAACGTAGAAAGTTCTAGGTCAGAAAATTAAATCTGGTGTTTCACAGAAACCTTTATTACTATAATTTATATCACTAGTAATGATGTAGTTTTAGAAGGCTGGAGGCAAATACTCCTCCAACTCTGTTTGTTTAAATGCCCTGTGCCAAGCTTCTCTTTGATGAATGCACTTTGATGGGAAAACGCGATTCAGATCCAATTCAGAATCCGTTTTGTTTTGCTGGCCCTGGGCATTCTCCACCTTGCCCCAAACTGGTCTTTGTTTCGTGTCTGAATCTGCAGGACTTAATGTTTCTTCGTGAATACAGATAAGCAATTGCCTGTGGAGCTGATGTCAACACG
>WAAB01019249.1:0-25520 GCA_013389865.1 Piaya cayana
GGTTATTCTATGATTCTATCTTCCAGAAGCTGGGAGGCTAAGGAGAGAGGAGACTCAGCTGCTATGATGCAGGATGCAGGGTGTCAAGCAATCCTTTTTTTCTAATTTCTTTAGTGAATTTCTTTAACAATAACTCCTGTCTTCTCTTCTACTGCTGCTGTTGTCATGCATATGGAATCAGCCACACTTTGAAGCTAGTCTGAGTGATGGCTTGTGGTGCAAGACTTCCCATCAGTGCAATGCAATGCCACCCTTCTCAGTGTTGCTCAGGCACAGAAGAAGGCTAGGCAGGAAGAGGGAATGAAAAACTTGAGAAGGAATCAAATCCCCAGGAATAACCTGTAGTCCCCTTTGCCCCATCAAGTAACAAAGGATAAGTGGTGCTGGTAAGTCCTGAGGGCAGTGACATGGACAAGAAATTGTCAAAGTCATAGTCCAGTCCTGCTATACAGTATGGACCCATTGCCTGTTTAGGTTGTCACTTTTATTTGCCTTTTAATAGTTGTTCATCCTAGGCCCTCTGGAAGGAATTTATGTATGTGTGTGTGTGTTTGCACTTTTATATATACATATATACCTCTACATACACACACCCCCATCATACATATGTATATGTACATACACACATACATACATACATACACACTAGAGCAAAAAGGCATTTCTGAGCCAGGTAGTGCTGCATCTGGGACCAGCACATTTAAGGTTTCAAGGTCAGGCAGACTTGAGGAACTGGTATATAGCCCTGAAAATATTGGTGATAAGACACTCATCTAAAGAAATAATTTCTCTTGGGATGAGGAATGCTGAATCACATTCCAGAGGTTAGCTCTGCTTATCTGGTTAAAATCAATAAACTTTGCATTAGCAGTTTTCTATAAGCAATGAACTGCCTGAATGCTGGTAGAAAATTTCAGAACTCTGCTGGGTGTTTTAAACTACAAGCTTCTACATTTGTAACTGTGAGGGAGGAGATCCAGGGTGGAGGTTTCTGCTGTGATCAGATGGCACAAACATGCCAGTGTTCAGCACAGGCATAAGGAGTCAAGTTCTGCTATCCCATGGTCTTTGGCTGCAGAGCTGCTGCCAGCCTTCAGGAAAGAGCTGTTGCATTGATTGCCATGCTTCTGCTTCCTGACAAATACTGAAAGAGAATGACAGGATTCTCATCTTTTCTTAAGCCCAGACTTATTTACCTAGGTAATGGATGAATGAGTAGTACAAATATTCTTTCTCCAGTCTTGCCAGATATCCTGTTATGATCTCTGGTGTGTCTGCTTCACAGCCCAGACTCTTTCTTAATTCTCAGTCTTCAGCACTGCATTCTTTTAACAGCCTGGAATCATGACAGACTGTGGAAACACTGTCTCTACTGGCAGATCACGAAACCTAGATCTGCAAGAGAACAGGTACATGATTGAGAGGATAGACTGTTTTTAAAATTCTGCCATCTGTAATGAATGGATTTTCTCAAGCTTAAAACATTATAGTCCTAAACCTTCCTCTGCCAAGTAATGGGTACTCACTTTCACACATATTTCCTCTCTGAACAGAAGGATTTTTCCATTCTTATTGTTAATTATGCTCAATTTACAACTGACACTTCCCCTTAAATCTGTTACATTTGTCTGCCATGTCTACCATACACAAAAGTTGCCCAGAAAGCTACAGGCTCAACTATGCTAAATGGCTGAGCAAGCGCAATTCAGCCTGGAGAGTTCTTCTTTCAGCTAATCTGTTTGTTGGCTAATTTGTTATTAAGGAGCAAAATTAGATCTAAAATAGAAACCTCAACACCCCACTTTATACACAACTACCACAATATTTTCCAAAGAGCTGTTCACAATGTGAGTAGTACCAGGCAATGTGGCAGTATTTGCTGTCTGCAAGGCCAGATAGCAGACATCTAGTTCAACCCCCTGCCATGAGGCTGGGACAGTTTTCTCAGCCAGCATCCTCACTTCAAACATGTAGCATACAGCACCTTTTCTGGGAACTGTCCATTTCAGCTGAAAGCTCCAGCTGAGAGAGAAGACATCATTGTGGTTAACATGCTGCCATAAAAGCATATGAGGATCATAGGGTGCTGTTTACCACCTTGATGGGATCAAAGGGAGCAACTGTGAGCTACCAGTCTGCTTCCTCAACCAGAAAGGACAGATGCTACAGAGAGAGGCTGCCTTTGTGAGATGTCATCTAGGTCTTCTGCCTCTAGCTTTCTCAGCAGCCCCTTCCTCCTTGCAGGAAGCCTTCTCTTTGTAAGCCTGATCAGAATATCCTTTACACTACTGGATAAGAGAGGTTCAATCCCTACCACTTATCTGTGGTGCTCACTGCCTCTGCTTTGTCAACCAGCTGGGCCTTAGCCCTCACTGCAGCTCTGGATACAATCTCACAGGTCCTTCAGGGAGCCAGCATCTCTTGGGCAAACCTGGATATATAAAATTTGGCCAAGAAATGCACTCAGAAAGATACATTAAAAGTAAACAAACTTTTTTGGAAAGGTTGGTTATAAAGACCCCAGTCTGTGTATACTGACACAAACGTAATGCATAAATGAGAAAAGAAAACTTGTCTGCTGTTATAGATGAGAAAAGAAGCTCCTCTGCTGCTGTAGTTGGTTAGTCCTTCAGCTGCCTGTTATAAGAAGAATGTTCTTTGCTTCCTATCCTTCCTTTTTCTTGGCACTTCAATTGTCAAGAATTGAATTCTCCCCTGTCCTATGTCACAATGTTCCTCTCAGCCTGGTTTTCACAAGTACTCAATCCATTTTAGTCACCATTGGAAATATGCCTATCCCACAGGCATGTTCATCAAAGACGTAGAAGGTTTCACAGTCTCTTTAATATGACATTGGCTTCCTATAAACTAAAACATTTTTATTTCCTCTGCTGTTACGGAAGCACATACATATTTCATTAACCACCTATTTAGCAAACATTGATCGATATCTGGTGCCTTGAGAAAAATCCATTCTCATAAGCTATTAGCCTTTGAACTCATCTCCTGTTTGTCAGTCTGTATAATCAATAGGCATATTTGCTAGGAAGCAGGAAAGTATTTACTTGCTAGTGAGTGTATGAAGTAACTCAAGCAATGACTATCATGTATCATTTAGTAATTGTTACAGGAGCCTCTCTACTGGGAGGCAGAACATGTCAAAGATTTGCAGGACAAATATGTAAAGGAAAGAAATCAAAGGTACAGAGTTTTTTGTAATGATCTATATCTCATTTTCTTTCTCTGAGGATATTAATATATTCCTCACAGAGCAGGAAAACTTCTTACAAATTACTATCCAAAACTATAGTACCCAGTTCCTCAGAATTGATGCTAAACAGAGAAAAAAAATCCCTGAGAAATCTAAAACCAGGAAAACTGCAACTACATTTCAGAAAAGTTGCTAAATAAAAAGTTTTAAAATAAAAGTGTGCTTTTGAGGGTCATATCCTGCTTCTACACTAAGAACTTAAGCCTATATATAACAGTGTCTCCTGGGAAGTTTCACAATAACTGTAAATTCTCCTATGTAAAACAAATAGGGTGACTGTCGTTAATTTATGTCAGAGATATTGTGCTGTTTGGTAATGTATCTATCTAGAACATCCCTCACATAAACATTAAGCTAAGGGACCAAGCTTGTACCAGTTTTGCTCCTGATTTTCTTTCTCCTTCCCACCAACTGCAGGGAACAGAGACCTTGAGTAACAGAGTAGCTTCTCATCCATGGTCTGTGAGGTGGAGGGCTGTAAAGGTGCCACCACTCTATCTTGACACAATTACTGCACTCCTACATCCAACTTCTTTTATTCAGAGGCCAGCAGCAAATACAGGCCTGGTTTACTTAGTAATGCCTGCTTGGGCACAGAGTGCTCAGTACTGTATGTGACATGTATCACACTTTACTGGAAAAGCACACACAAGAGTGATCCCAGCTGAGATATTCCCAACAACCACTGCCCACTAGAAGCTGTCATGGATCTGGCAAAGACAGTATTGCTTATGTCTCAGTGCCTAATTTGCTATCCTGCGTACTAAATTGCCCATGAGGGTGGGCTAGTGCTAAAAACACCACCCAGCACTGGAGCAGGGAAGTTAAAAACCACTAACAGCAGGCAACTATCAGAACAAGGGAATCTGAAAGCAACACAGGTTTGCTGTACACTTGTCATGTACTTACCAGCATGCAAAGATGAAGGCTCATGAAGCAACAAAATTCATTGACTGGATAGAGGCTGGATACTGAATGATACAGTAGAGAATTTGGAGCTTGTGATAGTGCTCCATGGTTGTCTCATGAATTAGCATTTTGCTTGGCCTCCTGGCAGAAGGACAGAGCTGTTTGCAGACTTAATTATGTAACCCTGAAGTGAGCCTTGTACCCAACAGCACAACCAACAAGGGAGACAGCCTGAAACAGGCCAAAGTGAAAGTTCTCTGTGACAAACATGCTCTGGTCTGTTCACCATAATTTGTTTCTCTCCCACTCAAAGACAAATCTGCTATCCTATGAACAAGAGTTATATCAAAGGCTGTCATGAATTGTTGTTTCACCTGATGGCTGTGTTTGCCCTTTCCAGATATACTCCTTCCAAATTAGTAAAGACTCATCAAGCAGGAGGTTCCTATCTCCAACACAGTGACTGCCCCCTCTTGTCTGGGAATCTTCCACTGTCTTGCCCAATGCAGGACTGTGGAAAGCTTGCTGTTCATGTCAGCCTGTTACCATGCTGCACCCTACAAGTGAAGGAGAGGCACTAGAAAACAGTGAGTAATTCAGTAAAAACTGATAGTAGATTTGTAATAAGTTATTTAACCTGATTTTTTTTAATTATTTGTCCAGCTGCTGGAGCTGATTAGTCCAGTATTTTGTTCAAGCAGTTACTAGAAAGATAGCAATAAACCCACCTGGGAAAGGCAAGGAAAATAATGCTTATTTCACAAGTCTAGTTCTCACCTTCAAACCTCCATCTGCAGTAACCATCAGGTGAAATATTTTGCTGTTATTTCAGAGATACAGGAAGGAAAGAGTTATTTTCCTTCTGAAAAAAATTTACTGGCAAATTGAGCCTTTCCATACTCCTCCTTGCAACTGCTGGAGCTGCAGACACGGAGTGATGTGGGAAGGGTGGTCAACAGACCATTTCTGTTCTGTGGCAGCTGTGAACCATATCCCATTTACACTAGGGTCTAGAGCACATGGACCCCACTCTGTACCCATGTACCAAGGTTGCCTGCCCTGCTGGGCACCTGTCATTCATCTCCTGACAGAAAAGTTGTTAAACAAAGCCTAGCATGAGGCAGCTGAATCCATTTTCAGCCCTGAAGACAGGGTTGTGTTCAGGGGTGTGTGAAGTAGAGAACGGTGTCTTTAGTTACCTCTTCCACTCAGCTCCACAGCATCCTTAGGGGGCAAGGGAGATGCCTGAACCTCTCTCATCAGCAGAGTCCCAGAGCAATTTGCATCAAATTGCTGTGTACCACCCCTGTTGGTGTACAGCTGCCAGCTGACACATGAAAGACACAGATGACTTGAGAAATCAGCTCCTCTGCTGACTCACGTGGAGGAAAGATGCCAATCAGTCATAGATATTAGAAACAAAAATTTTAAATAAATAAATAAGCAAGCAAACCAAGGAAGGAAGAACACACCCAGCACTGCAGGGTGATATTCTAATGCTATTAAATGGATGTGTCAAAAATAGAATACACTTATTTGAAATTAGTGTCTTTTAAAGAAACAAATGTTCTTTGCAAGAGCTGAAAGGCTGCACAGAGTAACACATGTGAAGGCAAATGAATGAGTAATGGTTCCAGGGAACATAGTCACTCCAGTGTGAAGAGCATTTCCAGTTACCTGCATTGGAGTTGTACAACCCCTTGGTACCTGGCACATGTATCAAACACATTTTAACTTCTTTGCCAGGCCTTGTATCTTGAGGAAGACCAAGTCTTTGGAGGCAGACTGTGACAGGCAGCACCTGGTCAACCAGACTCAGAACCACAGTGAGAGCAAAAGAGCAACTCTGTGGGTATGTCCCGTGTCCAGACAATCGTAATTCCTGGTAAAACTGGACAAATGGATGAGGCTGCATGAAATGAATTAGATCTGCAAGTTAAAACACATAATGTGTTTTCTGATGTAAACAGGTAGCACTGTCAAGTTCAAAGGCCTTAAGCCACATTAGCAGAATTATATGTTGAAAGGAGGCAAAAAGTTTTAGTATTCAAAACAAACTTACAATATGATGATATAAAAAAGTAAATGGGTTTCCAGGTGCATGAATGGAGGAATAGGATTTACCACTCATGTCCTTCTAGTTCTTTGAACAGAATTGAGAAGTTCAATATCAGAATCCCATGAATTGTTCAGATGTCTATGCTTTTAAAAGGATGTTAAAAATAGATTGCCCTATACTTAGAAGAGGCGCTAAAAATAACTTGAAGAGACAATGAGAAAAGAAATTGAGACTTGAGGACAGCCTTATTGTGCAAACGATTCAAGAAATCAGGGCTGCTTATCTTATCACACACACACACACAAAAAAAAAAAATCCAGAAGATAGAGGGGTGACTTGATTACAGAGTACAGGCAGATTCACAGAGAGAAAACCACAAATATTAAATGGATTTTTAACGTGGACAAAAAAGACACACACAAACTCACTGGCTGGGAGTTAATGCCAGACAAATTAGAAACAAGGAGCAATTTGTTACAGCAAGGATTATTAACCATTAGGTCAAGCCATTACTGAAAGCAGTGGATTCTTTTTTCGCTTCAAATTCAGAAAGAATATTTTCTTGGCAGGGAAGCTTATTCCAAAAGGTTATGATCCTACACTGAGTAGTAATAGATGAAAGCATATCATCTCCACTGCAGCAGGATGGGCTAGATATCTCTTCTGGCCTTTATGTCTGATCTTCTTTGGAATTAATTAAAAAAACAGAGTTTTGAAGGCAAGGATCAGGCACATGATAAAATTTTTATCTCACAACGGTTTTTAATCTGGCTCTTAATAACAATACGGCATTCTAAAACAATATCTCTAAAGTCATATTAAATTCATTTTTTTATTCTTAAATAAATGCAATTGGATCAACATTAAATTGATGTGATGCCCCACTTAAAGGCAATATCAGCTGGACTGGGTATCATTTCTCAAGCTCTTCTCCAGTGACCTGCTAAGCCAGGAATATTATTCTTAGAGTTTGTCTAAAGAGCAGAATAACTACAACCAAAAATCTACATCTTCTAGGCAGAATCACAAATGTCAGTGACAGGAGCCTTATAAACAAAAGCATAGGAAATGTCATATATTTATAGCCACATAGGGAACCAACCTTTCTACTAGCTATCTTTTACATATAAAGCAATTTGTACAGATTGATAAAAACAAACATTTTTTTTTCTGACACCTAAATGAACTCTATTTCTGACAATGTTGTGCACTGTACTGTATTCCCTAATTATCCAACTTGAAGTTCAGAACAGCCTGCTATATCCTTCCTAAATTCAGGCTGGTTTTGTACCAAGCAGCAAGATAACCTGAGCAATTGTACCAGGTAGAGAGGGAAAGTTTCTTGAAGAAACAAATATAAATCATCTAAGCAGATTATTTGCTTGGTCATCCAAGGGCATCTGTAGTAACAATAATGGAGCAGCTGCCCTCAGATTCTGGTGAGAACAAACATGTGTCTCTGGGAAATCCTTACACTATGTACTATATATTCACAACAGCATGTGTTATGTCATGTATGCATGTAAAGTAGTTATACCTCTTCTCACAGTCTACCAATGATGGCACAAACTAATCAAGCAGAATTAATTAACCATATAACAGCACAGATGTTTTCTACATTGCAGCATATGATGTCTTTTGTTAGGTAGCCCTATCCTCTAGCTAGCTAAGCTCCTTGGCCTGTCTTGAAGTTAGCATGCTGCACCCTCGAAAGGGTCATCGTGAGCTGCTTTCAGACTCTTTGTGATTATCTGAGCACAAAACTGGAAGGGAACTTATTATTCCTGAACCGCCCACTTAGTGAGTTTAGCTGGGCAACAGTAACTTCGTTTTTGGCAATCTAATGTATATGTTTCTGTGGAAACAGGGACCAGCAGAATGCACACTCATGGCCACCGGTTTTCTTTGGTCTCCATGGAAACAATCATAGCACGGGTGAAGAAAAGGGTAATGATTGCAAAGTAAGGACTTACTGGAAGCTTCCCTCTGCCTTATTTTTTCTTTTTGTGGTCCTTACTTTTATGAAAAATAGAGGGCTAGTATGACAACGTCTCAAATCCTTGACATAGTAAAGATCACAGTCAGATACCATGGGATGAAGCTCCAGAGAGCACAAGCATCCCAACACCAGAAGCATTAGAGACATATAGGATACAAAGGGTGGCTTTGCAATATGCAGAGGAAGGTGGCACAAAGATCCACCCACTTTGCACCCATAGGCTTGTTACCTCTAAACACAACCCAGGCTACCAGGGTGAGGGAAAGCAATGCATCTCTGGGGAATAACAGTTGCTTGCATGCCTAGCGAGGCAGTGGTGGTAGATGTCTTAGCAGTTGGAGGAAACACCCGTATGGTAGTGGCAAGGCACACACATCACTTTCCCAAACCCTTCAGCCTCCTAAGGTTTTTCCCTAGAGTAAACCAGCTTTTTTGCTTTACCTTTGTATCATTCGTCTCTTACAGAGGTGCAGAAGTCTCATAGTATTGCTCACATACAACTGCCTCACTTTCCATGATGTGATTTCCAAAGTAATATTATTGCTGCAACATGATAGAGATCCATCCTGTGACAGATAGATGAGGATATTCGCACTGCCTGCATGTGACTTGAGGTTTTCATATATTTCTCCCTTTTCCTCAGAGGAACTTCACAGTTATCTTATGCATTTACTCTCCCCCACACCATTTTCTTTCCTTCAAAGTGTCACTAGTGTCTGTGTCCTACATATATTTTTGCAAGAAAATGCCATAAAGGGCATTTGAGGTTTTTTTGTCTGCCAACACTGTTCAGGACTACTGGTTGTTGTCTTGCATTTGGGACAAAACAACCCTGTGCTGTGCTACAGGCTTGGGGAAGAGTGGCTGGAAAGCTGCCTGGCAGAGAAGGGTCTGGAGGTGCTGGCTGCCAGTGACAGCAGTGTGCCCAGGTGGCCAGGAAGGTCAATGGCATCACATGACCAGCAGGTCCTGGGAGGTGATTCTGTTCCTGTATTCAGCACTGGTGAGGCTGCACCTCGAATACTGTGTTCAATTCTGCGCCCCTTACCACAAGAAACACATTGAGGTCCTGGAGCATGTCCAGAGAAGGGCAACAAAACTGATGAAGGGGCTGGAGGGGCAGCTGAGGGAACTGTTCAGCTTTGAGAAGAGGAGGCTGAGGACTTTATCACTCCCTTCAAATACCTGAAAGAAGGTTGTAGAGAGGTGAGTTCTGGTCTCTTCGCCCAAGTGATAGGATGAGAGAGAGTGGCCTCAAGGTGCACCAGGGAAGGTTCAGATTGGACATTAGGGAAAGTCTTCACTGACACAGTTCTCAGGCACTTGCAGAGGCTGCCCATGTGGATGGTTGAGTCACCATCCCTGGAGGTATTTAAAGGATGGGTAGATAAAGTGGTTAGGGATATGATTTAGTAGCGGACAGGTACAATTGGACTTGATGATCTCAAAGGTCTTTTCCAACCTAGGAATTCTATGATTCTGTGATATCAAAGCATATCCAGTCCCTGGTTTTAGAGGTGCAATGGCATCATCTTTTGGTCACCACCACCTTGTGCAAAGAAAGACTAAACATAGTATCATTGACCATACAAGGGAACAGTCAGGACAAGATGCAATGCAACTGAAGGAAACTGACAGTATGATGAGGGGTTTGCAGGCTAGTAGAGAGGAAATCTTGTGCCCACATAAATACATTAGTACATAGAGAGTAATTAAACCCTGGAAAGTTGAATACATCTTTCACAACCTTGACTTGTAAAAGTTCAACCCAAAAAGCATGCTTCCTGGATCACTTCTTGACTCTGTTTCTGCATTTGCTCATTTGTCTTCAAGTCAATGGATTATGAGTGGCTCTGGTGTGGCTGTACTGCAGGTAAAAGAGATCCTTACTTTGGAGCTATTTAAGCCAGGCAGACCTTTGAAGTGCTTTGCTGCCTGCTCCTGCCACACAGTCATATGCTGAGTTGTTACCTCCCAGATGGTACACACACATGGGTGCAAAGACCTTTGTGCTCAAGCTGACTGCGTGAGAGCATTCAGGTGGCTGTTTCATCTCCCTCCAACAATCACATCAATAAGGCTCCTTTCCACCCAGGCAATCCAGATAAATAAAACTCACTGTTAATAATTACCTGACTATAAATACACGGCAAGAAATAATTGAGCCATTTACATGAGGAGCTCCAAATGACATTGGAGTTTCAAGATAGCAAAATGAAAGGTCCTAACACTCACACTGTTTTCTAATTGTGCTGTGACTGCCCAGAAATCATATCTAGCCTTTTTTCAATGGGATTAAGGGACTTGGGGTAGGAAGATTTCTAGCATTCCGAGCAGCGATGAAACTCTGGAACCTGTCTTCTTTTATTGTACTGCAGTAATGCCTAGAAGCACAAGAGTTAAAGAGCAGCACAGTCTCCCAGATGTTTCTTGACCCCCAACCCAGCATAGAGCTCTAGAGAGTTCACATTCTTATTAGGAGCTATGGAACTGAAATGAGACAACACTGGTGCAATTGCAGTAGCAATTGGAGTGCTACAGACTAGGTCTGCAGTGCTACAGTGTAGAAGTCTGTCTAGAAAGATGCCTGGAGGAGAGGGACCTGGGGGTGTTGGTTGACAGCCGACTGAACATGAGTCAGCAGTGTGCCCAAGTGGCCAAGAAGGCCAATGGCATCTTGGCTTGTATCAGAAATGGTGCAGCCAGCAGGTGCAAGGAGGTTATTCTCCCTCTGCACTCAGCACTGGTGAGACTGCACTTAGAATCCTGTGTTCAGTTCTGGACCCCTTACTACAAGAAGGATGTTGAGGTTCTGGAGTGAGTCCGGGTAAAAGCAACAAAGCTGGTGAAGAGGCCTTATGAGGAATGGTTGAGAGAGCTGGGGTTGTTTAGCCTGGAGAAGAGGAGGCTGAGGGGAGACCTCATTGCTCTCTATAACTACCTGAAAGGAGATTGTAAAGAGGAGGGAGCTGGCCTCTTCTCCCAAGTGACAGGGGACAGGACAAGAGGGAATGGCCTTGAGCTCCACCAGGGGAGGTTCAGGTTGGAGATTAGGAAAACATTTTTCACAGAAAGGGTCATTGGGCACTGGAGCAGGCTGCCCAGGGAGGTGGTTGAGTCACCTTCCCGGGAGGTATTTAAAAGATGGGTGGATGAGGCACTGATGGTTTGATAGGAATGATTGGACTCGATGATCCAGTGGGTCTTTTCCAACCTAGTGATTCTATGATATGGTTCTAAACATTTGCTAAGGGAGAAAAAAAACCCACATGTGCAACAATAAAATTGCACATAAGAAAAGATGTATTTTGTCTTCTGCCTAAAATCTAGTCTGTGCCTCCAGAGTAGAAAGCCAGGGCAAAGGAGCAAAGGTAGTTTTAAGTATACAATCATAATTGAATGCTGAAATATTGATTTTCCCTTCCTTTTAATAGTCCAAAAGACACATCTAACTCTAGCTATCATAAAAGCAAAACTGGAAAACTAAAGACCAATAGATGAATGGGCACAAATCTAGGAAGTGCCAACATCATCATAGTCATAAAAACACTGACCTAAAAATACTTCATGGGCTTTTCAGATTGTTCCTGTCAATCTTTCTGTGACTATCTCTTCTGTTTAAGATCGGACAACTGCCCCTTTTTCTCTGGGAGACACATAATGTTAGAAAGAAGAACCTCATCCAAGAAAACATTTATTTTGTAATTCAATGATTCAATGCCATGAAAACCAGCTTCAAAACAGGGACTCTGTAATATCCAAATCAATGTTAATGTAAAACCAAGAACAACTCTATCAAGACATATTAAACACACTTACAGAATAGATAGGAAAGATAACAATAAGGATATTAAGAAGAATGGAAATGTGGCTAGCAAGGCACTGAACAACTGTCCAGCCAAACCAGCTTGTTTTAATAGTATAAATGTATCAGAAACATTGATAACTTCAAAAACCCTTGTTAGTAGAATTCAGGTTAGCCGCTACGTCTCAACATTGCGTCTAGTACTGCAACAAAGTTAAAGTGGATTTGGAAGAGAGTTCTGCACGATGACAGTCTCTACAGAGTAGTAACTCTGCATGTTCATATTTACACCTGAGACATGTGTGTTCTTCATGCAAATAACAAATGAACTATGATAGCAACAAGGTTTAAACAGCATATGGAAATTTATCTCCAAATCACTTCTCACATCAGAAGTTTGGCAAGTCACTTCATTCTCAAAAAAAAATGTATGAAACACAATCTCCTGGTAACACCAGATTTTTTTTTCTCCTTTATCCTCACTGAACACAGATAATGGAAGATGCTTAAGTGGATGATCTACATTTTGCATATCTACATGATCACATTCTGCACTGACTGCGAAGTTGTGTTCAAACAGAAGAGATACTGTGAGAAGGCTGGACTGTATGAGCACCTAAATGCTTGATTTCATGGAACCTTTAGGGTGATTTTACTCTGATCCACATAGTAAATAAAAGCATGCCTGATCCTTTTGACAGCTGTGCACTGCCCCTCGTGGTGATCTGACAGTACAATCCAAAACAGAGGAGGAAACCCAGGATTTCCTGCAGGAGCATGAAAGGTAGTTTGGTCCAGACACAGCATGTTGCCTGCCTCTCAAGCAAGGGGGTAGGATACAAGGATACAGAAACACTGCTCTCACCAAGATAATTTTTGTGGCATCCTCAGTACTGCCACTTTTCTACTTACCCTCCCAAGCTGCAGGAACAAGAATCCTTCCTATTCACAGTTCCCGTTTCCTCTTTATTTTCACTCCATCTTCAAATCTCTCTCCAGTACAAAAAGAACAGAAATAAAATTAACAGCTATATCTACCATAAGAAATATCTTATGTATCAAATTATTAAATCACTTTTCTGCTAAGACATCTGTGAACTGCTTAGCTCTTTATATGTAACACTAGAACCATGTTTTTACAACAGCTGCTACTTTTCTACATGTTGGAAACACATTGATCTGAACAGAGGGCAAGAGTTATAATTACAGTCTGTGAGTAATTTTAATCTTTTATTTCTATACTTTCAAAGCATACGATTTATATTTATCTCAACTTCAAACTTACTGTTTTGTATTTTTGAATTATGATTTCCCAAACAGAACAATAGACATTTTATTTCTTCTTACCTTATCCCTCCCATTTCTGTGAAAGCCAGCATCCCTCCTACATCCTTCAGGCTTTCCATATTGCCTGAGTCCCTGCCACAGAGGGAGATCCAGCTTCCAAGGAAGGCATGCCTTTTAATCCACGTCCCTGTGAATTCCTTCCACCAGATTTCTACCCCTTTCTTAAAAATCTGGGCAGTGAAGGGGCTACTTACATCACTTTAACCACTTTCATCATTCTCACCCTATCCCTTCTGAGTTTCAGTTAGCTGATGAGAATGGCAATGCCATCTTTCTGTCCTTCCTTTCTGGGTAGGGATCCAATAACTCGCCTTGCTGCACTCAGACCTTGTTCCAAGTTCAACCACTGTCTTTCTGCCATGCCTCTTCCCTGCAGTATTCCTTCCATCCTGTTGCTTTTCCATACCAGGTTCCCCACAGCAACTCACCCTCTTCAGGGTCAGACCAGCTGCTTTTTTTGCCTGCAGGCATCCCTTCAACACAGCTGAAAATGGATTCTTCACTTCAGGATACACATGGAGAAGAGCAGCCATTTGGCTTGGCTCCATCTTTCAGGCAGCTACAAAGGGCAATAGATTTTGAATGAGGGCAGATTTGTGAGGCAGCAGCCTTCCATCTCATCCTTCCTGGGGAAGCTTCAAAAACACACCCCCAAACTACAAAGATTGCAATGAAATTTTTCAGACTGGTAGTACTAGTCTGACCCAGTTCTCACCAAACTCAGGCAAGCATGAGTTTATGCAGCTGATGCAGCAGCATACAAGAAACTTGAGATAACAGAAGTATGAAGGATATCTTAGTTTGGAGTTTCACATTGTATTTTCCATCCAATTTTTTGGTTAAACAGAAGTATAAAGGATACCTTAGTTTGGTGTTTCACATTGTTTTTTCCATCCAATTTTTTGGTTAAACTATTTGGCCTCAAATAGATCACTGTGCTAACACACCTGCAATCTCTGGACCAGAGATAATGTTGATGCTTCTTCATCATACAAGGTAGGAAAACTTGAAAATGCTTCTATTTTGAAGATACAGAAAAGTTTCCCAAGAGGGAAAGTATAGTTCACAGAAGAAAACCTTATCTTGATGAAAATTTCCATGAAGAGACACAGCCATCTTAATTATACACTGATCCACTAAGCAAAGTTAGGATGAAAGAGATAAAAGACAGATGTGAGGCACACAGATACAATATGTAGTCCTCATTAAGCTGACTTCAAGTATCTGTCATGTAATCACTGCTTTCCTGCAGATTCTAGGGGAGAAAAGTGCACTTAGAAAAAAGATGGAGTTCTTAGAAACTCTTGGTTTGACTATGCCCAATGTTTACTTTTAGTCCAAGAGAGTGCCAAAAAACATTCACTCAGATATACATCTGCTGAGTCAGGAAGACTGACATGTTTTCCAGAACTGAGAAATATCATGGGAGCTAAAGGTCAGCAGGGATCCATGAATGGAGGGGCTAAACAGTGGAGGAGAGGCTGCATAGTGGTATCATCAACCTAAGTTTGCATTACAATGCATTACATTTAAGGTCCTTATGATATTAATTGCAAGCTACTACCTCTGATAACCTGATAACTGTTCTTGATAAATTCCTTGTGTGCGCAAAGCAGCTGATACTATTAGCATGAACAACAGCTAACAGTTCATGCTGCTTATGGCCTGCCTGCCTGTGTTATTGCCAGTTACCAAACAGAGATGTATCTGCAAAGCACTTTAACCTCCACATCCAAAGGCAAAATACTGACCTACTCAGTCATTTTTCACTGCAGCAGTGCTGGAAATGTTGCCTTTGTAGGAAACAAGAGCAGTGCCTTTCAGCGTCCCTCATGGCAGATACAGCTGCATTGTCTGTTGTTTGTACTGAATCCTTCTCCAATTTCTTCACACTGAAAAGGCATTTATGCCTTACTTTTTGCATAACCTAACATTACTTATTATCTGGTCTTGTTTCTTTACCATATTAAAGTGCTTCTAAGACTGTGAAGCACTATATTTCATGGTTCCCTTTGGTAAAACTTCATGTTGTTTCCCCATGAGCAGCACCTGCTTCAGCTGTTGTTTTCAGTAAATATATAAGTTGTTTGTAATCTCTGATTTCTGTACAACACCAGGAATGGGCAGGAAATCTCCCTTCCTTCTCTAACTTCTAGCAGGTTGAGATATGAAGGGGATTTTGCTGTAGGAGAAATTTCAGAAGACTCTCCATACCTGATCAAATTAGGCTTCTCACCTGCTGCACTCTTATTTCACTGATGGCTGACGTATTTCTGAAAAGGTAGGACAGAATGTGCTGATATTACGAAGCCACTGCAGAATTTTTGCATCTCTTTTTCCATCACAGGGTTCTGACTAGGATATATTTTTCAGGATATTATGCTATTAAAATGCTGCTGTATCTCAATGGATTATGTCACTTCAAATTACTCAGGAAGACTACAAAATGTGCGGTTTCTTTCCTCAAAGAAATCACTAAAAATCACTTAGTTCGGGTTTGAAATAAGCTTTCTCTTGCTCACCCTACCTCAGAGAACAGAAGAAAAGAATCTCTGCACATCCTTCCAAAACTCACATAGAATCACAGAATAGTTTCGATTGTAAGAACCTTAAGATCATTGAGTCTAACTAAACTTCGCCCTGCCAACTCCAGCATTAAACCATGTCCCTAAGTGCCACACCTGTATATATTTTAAAGACCTCCAGGGATGATGACTCAACTACTTCTCTGAGCAGCCCATTCCAGTGCTTGACAACCTTATCAGTGAATAATTTTTTCCAAATATCTAGTTTAAATCTCCCCTGGCAAAACCTAGGGCCATTGACCTCAATCTAACACACATTACTTGAGAGAAGAGACCAAAACACAACTGCCTCTCTACAACCTCCTTTCAGGTAGCTGTAGAGAGCAATAAGGTCAGCCACCTTTTCTCCAAACTGAACAACTCCAGTCCCCTCAGACGCTCCTCATAACACTTGTGCACCAGACCCTTCAACAGCTTTGTTACTTTTCTCTGCACATGTTTAAGAGTTGCATGATGGTCTTCAATATGACCTGTTCCATAACCATCCCTAGCACAAAGGCCAGGCTGGTGGGGCCATAGTTCCCTGGATCCCCCTGTCTTTAGGACATGTTCATATATTACTCTTATTTCTGATCCTTGGGGTCTCACCCTTGCATGATTGTGAGCAAAGCTTCTGCAAGCAGCTGGCATTCAGCTAAAATGTGGCCCTGGCAAGCAGCCCTGCCTGCTATGCCTCTGCATGGCTGCTCCCAGCAAGCTAGGAAAGTCATCCTGGTAGAGATTCTGGTGCTCTGTAAGCATGCACAAGTGGGACACATGGCTTTGGTCAGACTGCCAAGCAGATTAAGAGAGTGAAATGGAAGAAGTTATTTGGCTTTCTGCTCTGCTTTCCAGCAAAAAAATACTCTACTCACCAAATACAATGGACAAAATCCACTGCAAGACTTTCTTACTGCAGATAAAAGATAAGTGTTGGTGCACCTGAATCTCCAGCTGGCTGCACTTATAGACCTCTGCCTAATGCCACAGACATGCATCTGTGCAGTAAGCAGCTGCCACTTGCTGACACCCTTCCTGCTGCATCATATGAGTGGGCAGCTCTGTCCTCATTTCCTTTCTCCCTTTCTAAAATAGTATAATCTATCCAGTACAGGCTGACTTGTAATATATAACTGCTGCAAATTTTAGGAGGTCACTAATGTACTTTCCTTTGTCCTGTCCCTGTTGTATCTGTCTATTGTGGCGGGGGCCAAATGAACTTCACAGACAAATCAATATGATTTCAGATGAAGTCTCTTTATTCAGCATCCAACATTGTTTATATAGGACAAGCAGGTCAAAACATCAGGTAAACTCTCATTGGTCACTCTGCCCTTGCAACTAGCCACTCCTGGCAACTGCCCATCCCAAATCTCCCTGCCGCCAGCCTGAAAAACTCCTGCCCCCACCTGCAAACCACTTCATTAACATAACACAACAGAGTCATCCAAAATCTTTGTGACCCTCCCAACTCCGCCCTGCCAGGGCATTTAAAGAACAATCCCAACATCTGTCCTGGAAATACCATACATTTGGGGGTCAGTTTTCATCCTCTTAGCGCTTGTAGAGAGCTCTGCATTTCCCAAGAAATTCAATTTCTGCTTGTAGTTGTAAAGTATGGGGTCCAACATGCTTCAAAATCTCAGCACCCAGAAATTGTTGGATCTCTGAGTTCACTGATGAACTTTCTTCCTCAATACTTAAACATGACCTGCGATACATCATTGAGATAATGCCCTGGAAAGGTCCACTAGCTTTTAGATCAGGATTCCAGCCAGTAATGACTACATTTCAGAAGCTACTAACAGGAGGACTGTGCGTTCATCACCACACGTGCACATCTGGATCTCAGAAATGAAGATTAATGCTGTACCACACCATGGTGCTAGACCATCTCTCTCATTATCCAACAAATTTTTTGCTTGTAACTTTGAAGTCTGAAATGTGGTTAAGTAGGGGTCATGTGCACGAAGGGGGAAGTAGAACTATCCACAATATGCTAATAAACCACATATTGAAAGGAAAATAGAAGTAACTGAAATATGATGAGCAAGGATTTGATGCCATGAATGACATGACCTGCATATGGTGGGGTGGGGAGATGACAAACAATTGGGTGGGTTTGGGTAGGTGGATCCTACAGTAGCTGAGGTTAGAAATGAACAAGTAATATGGTGGGGAAAACTGAGAAGAAATACTGGATTTTTAAGGTGTACAGAGGAATAAGAAAAAACATTTAGGAAAAAGTGTTTTCTAATCATGCATTAGAAAAACAAGTTAGTATTTCATACGATGAGGGGCTTATGGTGTTAGGTTATGTTACATTATGTCATGTTAAGTTACATTATATTATGTTACAGAAATGCATTTTGTTGCAAGCAGGGCTGATACGAACAGGTTAAGTTCTCAGCACAAGAAAAATACAGCTTGCTTAAGGGAACAAGTAAAAAGCCATTATTATCATTCCTAACTCCTGCATTTCTACTCTTCAGGTCTCATTTACACCTACACTTTGCTGTCTATAGATCCAGTTGAATTGTGTGGTAAAACTTCTTGTCAGTCCTGACACTCCAAAAGGTGCTGTTAATTCTTTTTGTGTAAGTACAAGCTCAGCCAGGCTGGAATTTCTCTTTTTTTCACTTTCTTTTTCTTGATCCACAAATGACTGTCTTATTCCCAGATGCTTTCTACACCTAGCATGACTTCTTACATTCTTCTGCTATGGGTTAATGGGAAAACAAATTTGAATTGGAAAATGTATCTGCTGATAGAAATTTTAATATGCCTAAATCCATAACATTGGTCTTAGGAAAAGGCTGATGGGCATATCTACTTTTACAGAACTACCTTGGGAATGTTGTTGTACACTTAAGTAATACATACAGTAACACAACCACAAGAAGAGCAAGACCCATGGCATTTCAAGCAACATCTAAACCCCCTCTCACAAATATTCCTCTAGTTCACTCACAGAGAGCATCCAGTGAGGCAGGGTCTACCACCTCAGTGCACATTTAATGACTGCTTCAAATACACTGTGTAATGATGGTGAAAATATGAAAAGGTTTTCATTACCTAACTTTCCTTTCTTTCCCTGTAGATAAAACCAATGACTTTTTGTCCTACTCTGTTTACATCAAAGGACAGCTGATTGTCACACTCCTCAAAACAATCCTTTTATAGTTCTGAAGATTTACAAAGTCCTGTTCAACCACTCCTTTTTCTAGATCAAACCTAAATATTTCAGCATTTCTTGAGAGCTCATGCTTTGTATATCCTTTCTCATTCTCCTTTTGTCTCTCTCTAATTTGTCTGTATCTTCTTAAACCCCGGTGTATAACTTCAAAAGTTACTATAATGCAGCCTTACGAACCTTAAACTTGGAAGAATTATCTCTGTTGTGTCACAGACTATGCTCCTAGTAATAAATTCAAGAACAAAATTTGTTTTTTCACAACAATATCTTTTAATTAACTTAACCCAAGGCCCTGATATCTCCTCACCTATTTCTGCAGTGTTTTTGTGTGATCCCTTATTCTCCTGTTGCAGTTGTGCATTTGATTTCTCTTTCATTACTGAATTTGATCTTTGTGATTCAGGTCATTTTCCTGTTCATTAAGAAGAACTTGATGCATATGAGAAAGAAACAAAGACATTAGGAAAGAAAAGTGAAGGAAAAAGAAATTTTTTTATGGGTAAAACCCTTTTTTTTTACATGATTCCAGTTTCCTTTCCTACCACATCTTATCTCAGAGAAAGTTTGAATGTTTGTTCCAAAACCAAAGAGGTTGATTTGCAGCTTCCTGTACTGAGTGAAAACCTGAAAATTTATTGTGGTCATGCTGGGGCTAAGTTAGCATCCCATGGCTATCTGGTAACTCTTCCCTAGGTAGATGTTATCTAGCCACCTAGCAACAGTAACACAACTTCTACAGTGGATTTGGCTCAGAGCACAGAATAAGGGACTACTTATCTTCTGGAATACTATGCAGACTTACTCGCAGGAATGAATAAATAGCAATTATAAAATTTTTTAAACAGCAAAAATATTTTACGAGACTACATTTTAGTCACAGTTGGATCCCCAGTAAGAAATCATGTCAAGCCATCATGTGCCCAGGTGCTCTTTCAGGAGACAGAAAATCTCTTACAATTTCTATAATATAGAGTGTATTTTGCTAACTGCAATAAGTCCTTGTCACTGAGCGAGCTTGCTGGTACTGTATGAATGTCTCTTCCAGCACCTTCTAATGCACATAGCACAACTGCCATCAGAGGACACACAGGCTGTGTAGAAGACCCCTAACAGTAACAGTGAGTATTCAGGAAAAGCCATGCAGCTGCAGTACAATAATGATATGAATCTGTCAGATATTAATAAATGATACATGTCAAATCCTCAGAGAATCACAGGATAACTTATGTTGGAAGACACCTCTGGAGGTCTTCATTGCTACACCCTGGCAGAAGTTGGGCCATTTTCAGTGTCATATCAGATTGCTCAGTACCTTGTCCAGATAGGTATAGAAAATTGTAATTGGATTGTCCTCAGCCCTCTGGTCCCTGTGCCAGGGCAATAGCGCTTTCAGATGAAGAATTTTTTTCACTGTTCAGTCAGAAATTTCCCTTAGTGCAACTAGTCCCCTCTGCTTTTTGATAGGCTTTTCACTAAAGAAGTTTTTCCTAGTATCCAATCTAATCCTCTGGAACAACTTGAGGCCATTTCCTCTTGTCATATCACTTGCTTCTTGGGAAAAGAGAGTGACACCCACCTCACTATAATCTCCTTTCAGGTAGTGGTAGAGAGTCATAATGTCTCCCCTCAGGCTTCTTACTCCAGACTACACATTATCAGTTCCCTTAGCTGCTCCTCATGACACTTGTACTCCAGACACTTCATCAGCTTTGTTGCCCTTCTCTGGACACTCTTCAGCACCTCAGTGTCTTTCTTGTACTGAGTGGCCCAAAACTGAACACAATAGTCATGGTCCAGCCTCACCATTGCTGTGTATAAGAGGCTGATCAATTCCCTAGTCCTGCTGGCCACACTATTTCTGATACAAACCAGGATGCTACTGACCTTCTTGGCCACCTAGACACACTGCAAGTTCATACACAGCTGGATGTCAACCAAAACCCGTAAAATTTGATCCCTTCTTAGCATTTTCTCTTCTAGGTTAAATAAATCCATCTTCTCCCATAGATACCATGGTATCTGTCAGCCTCCCCCAGTCCTCTAGATTCTGCTGAACTCACTCTAGCTTTTCAATATTTCACTTGCTCTGAAGAAGGCAAGATTTTACAGAGTATTCCATATGAGGCTTCATATATGGTGAGTTCAGGGGAATACTTACTTGCCTCCATTTGCTCACTACACTTTTCATAATGCAGCCCAATATGTGGTTATCCCTAATTGCTACAAGGTCACACTGCTGTTTCATGTCAGCTGATTTTCCACCGTTGGATTTGTTTTTGCAAAGGTCTTCCCTGCACAGTTGGCCCCTAGCCTTTGCTGTAGCTTGTTGTTATTCCATGTCATGTGTGGAACTTCATATTCTCATTTGCTGAACTTCTTGAGGTCCTGTCAGCTTATTTCTCCAGATCACAAAGTTCTTGGAATGGCAATCCTGCCCTCCAGTGTGTCAATGATGTGTTGTCATCCACAATTTGTCACTCACAAAACACATAACATGTACTTCATCCCGTCATCCGCATCACTGATGAAAATGTTGCCTCTGGCACTGACTCCAGAGGAACACCAGTCCCTCAAACCATTAACCTATAGGATCTGGTAAAGGCATCTCCAAATGGACCCACAAAGTCATTCATCTTTATCTTCACCAAGACAGGCAGATAGAAGATAAAAAGACAGCAAACCTGTTGTCAGGTCTCTCCAGGTACGGGAAGAAGATCAGCAGATTTCAGTTACCTAACATGACAGGGTGTTTGTGTACAGAGAACCAAAAGCTGTTAGTGATGGGATCAGATTTTGGCTTTACATTGGTTCATGACTTCATCTCACCTCAAATTACACATTTTTACCCCATGGTAATTCATGCTTTTCTATATTTTATTTTTCCCTAACAGATTCTGGTCTCACTGGAATTTCGTATAATTAATCATTGTGAGCAAATGATGCAAATGAATGCATTCAAAGAACATGTTGCTTCATTTTTCAATAGGACAGATATCATTTATGATACTGCTGAGCCCTGAAAGAGAAAGGTATGGTCAGTATGCAAAAGTATTAAATGGCATTCTATATGCATTTTAGGAGAACTTTAGAGCATGTGGGTTTTTTTTCTTTGGCAACATTCTTGTAAGAGCTTAACTAAATAAGTGGAAAAGGGTATAGTTAGAAGAGTTGTTCTGGATTTTCTGGAACTTTCACATGACTAGCAGTTACTGGCATAGGCACTATGCTGCTGCCTTTCATACCCACTTTATGAAAAATTGTAATGTTGGGAAAATAAGTTATATAATCATCATTTCACAGATAGCCCCCCTGTAATCTGGTTGTAACAAAGAGTTGTCCCAGATGCCTTCTTTGGTGGTGGATTTGTTTGGAACACCTGGTAATAAACAACCACCATATTTACCCCCTTTCTGTGTTTGGTCCTTCCCTTTACTATCCCATGATAAGTAACATGCATTCCCACAGTCACCTTGAAAAAATTCATAATAGGTTTTACACAATCCTACATCACCCAAAAACATCCCACAGCAAGTTTTCTCTTTCTCTTGAGACCCATGGTAACCTCGTTTCTTTCCTTCCTATCTCTCCTGGCTGACCTTATCCAAGGCTTTGTGTGCCTCCTGCCCACCAACTGGTGAGTTAGTTGCTTTCTTGACTTCGTTACTATTGTCTCTGTTACCTCCTACTTGTTAGGGTCTGTGTATCTAGGTGTGCTTAATTACTTTTCCCATTTCTTGTCAAATTTTATGCTGAATAGCCATTAACAACACATGTTTACAAACTAGGTACCTTTGCATACCTCCTCCCCATAACACAGATATGGTTTACTTTACTACAGTAGCTCAGATTATGTTGAGAAAGAAAAACAAAAAGTAATTTAAAAAACCCAAAAACAGCACAACCTCTCTCCCTCAAGTGATGAAACACTTCATGGATGTCTACACACACAGCAACATACAATATCTTCCACACATCTTTCCAGGTCTGCAACGTTTCTCTGGCACATGCAGGCAATATTAAAGAAGCGATAGAGTAAATGCTTTCAGGGTTTGATAACAGGGTATTAGTAGAGATGAGCTCACTTTTATGAACACTTTGTCTAACCCAAGTTGCCACAGGGTCTGTAACCATAAATCCATGATCAGCCTCAAACCATGTATGCTGCTCAGTCAGGTCTTCAGTTACACCTCCAGCTTGGATGGCTGTGGAAAGCAGGATTCATGCACTGAGAGGTTTGGGGCCATTCAAGGAGGAGGACAGGCACATGTCTGGATGCAAAGTCAGCAAGTCTATGTCTCAGCAAGAACCCCTAATAGGACTAAAAAGGTACTATAGCTCTCAGCTCTTATATGATCCTTAAGGATCTGTGGTGGAATGGTGACCAGGTGTTCACGCTTTCATGTTCTGTAACAGCACAAATGTATAACTGGAGACAGGGAAGAGCAGAGACTCAGATAGCCCAAGAGTATCTCAGTGAAGATACGCTGAAGTACACACTGACCAAGAAAGCCCACTACATTGAATGGACAATGATGTATGCCTTTGCAAGCGGCTGAATGCTTCATGGGGAAGTGAGATGTCTCTCAGTGTATGATAGGAAAATGAAGAGCTAAAACCAGGTCTTGTTGCTTTGAGAAACAAAATTTTAATCAAAATCTCTACCCAAAATGCTGAATTTATTAGAATGATGATTATGATGAAGTGAAAAACGATTGATGCCAATTTTGATACACGCTGAGTTTGGTAAAACAGAAAAGAACCCTGAGGAAGCTTTCACAGATTCTCCTTAGACCATAGCTGTTAGTTTCAAAAGATATCTTTTTCATACAAGTGTCACCTAATATTTTTCCTGATAACTAGTAAAAACATGTGTTATTCAGAGATGGTCTACTGACAAATTTCAACACTCATTCCAAAAGAAACACAGCACAAACACAATCCAAATCTGCACTATTTCTTCACTCCTTTTTTTGCTATTATTTACTACCTCTGCCCTAAGATAAAGGAAAACTAACAATGTGCTTCTGACAAAAATACTGAAAGAGAAGATGTCTCCTTAACTTCTAATAGCATTTCAGCCATTCTGGAAAAATAGCATGATAATATACTACAAGATCTTCCAGGAAAAATTAAAAAAATACAAAACCAAGAAAAAGTCCTCAAAGGAGGCATTGCAGCATCTTTCCTGGGTAGTGGTTACATCACTTTTTATCCCTGAGGAAAGTGCATATACTTCACAATAAAGCTGGATGCACAAAACATCTGTAACTGAAGACAGATCTTGAAAACCACACTGCAGAGACTAAAACATCCATTGCAAATTCAGCTCTATTTTTATCTTGTCCAAACAAGCTGTAACACTAGTGATACTTATGAAGAATGTTGCAGACACAAGCTGCTTAACTCTCACGGCCTTATCCTGTATGGCACTTCCACATTTGAGCTATTCACAGAAGTAAATGGAGTACAAAAGGTGTCCATTGAATAAAGGCTCACAAAGTAAAAATGATTCTGCTTTTCTCCAGGGATCTCTGTGTAGTACCTGCTAACATCAGCAGGCTTGTACTGTCTATTGCTAAACAAGCAACTTTGTGAAGCTTTGCGGTGCTTTGGAGAAGTGAATAACTATGATGTGAAAATGACTTCAGAAGAAAAGTGCTGGTTTTTCACTCTTGACCAGTTCCAGGCAACAGAAACCACAGAAAAATTAGATATAGTACTAAGATAGCCTAATTTTTCCTCTCAGGGTGAAGGTGAGGAGTATTCAGTGGCTATTTTTCTCTTTAAACTAATTTTTGTGCCAAACTAAATACTTTCACAAGACCCAGGATAAATGGAAGGGAAAGGATCACAAAACTAGTGAAAGCCTTATAGAGGGGAGAGACTCTGTTGTGTGAGCACCCCATGCCATTTACATATCTTTAGGGGTTGTAAAAACATTCTCTACTGCAGGGAAGAGGTACAGTCATTCCACCATGGAAAGCATAATTGCCAAGGAATGTCGAGGTCATTACTTCGTAAGATAGGAGATGCACCTAGTACACTTTCTTCCAGACCTGAAGGAGATCACTAGCCTTGAATGTGGACTAGCTCTAAAGCCAGCTGGTGCAACTGTGCTGTGAATAAGCTAGTGCACAGGCAGTTGGCAAAAGGAATGGTTTGTCCATATTTTGTATCCTTGGAAACACAGTCCCCCCTGTTACATTGTCCAAGAACTGGCAAACCAATATGAGCCAGCTAAGGCAGCGAGGTTCACAGAAAACAGGCACACAGCAAACCGTCGTTAGTAGAAAATAAAGGGATTTGTGACATAGCATACTAAATATACCAAACATCATGGCCAGTATGCCAACTGGGGGGGGGGGGGGGG
>WAAB01019249.1:25599-64628 GCA_013389865.1 Piaya cayana
GTGGTGGGGGGGGGGGGGGGGGGGGGGGGGGGGGGGGGGGTGGTGTTGTCATATTCCTCTGGTATTGCCCTCAGCTTTTGCAGCTACTGGTGAACACACTGATGCTCCCTGTCAGTCTGGAAAAATACTTCACAGTAAGACAAGGACAGACAAGATGGGAAGAAAACTTCCCTTTCTGTCTCTCACAACAAATCTGTATGCTCTCCAAATCATACAGCCATGCTACAATCTGATGAGTGGCTGGAATTATCATCCTTGGTCTACACCCATGCCCAATAGTCAGGAAATTAGTCTCCAAAATTGCTGCTGCCAAGAGAGAACACTCTTTGCTTAGGTGGCAGAGATCACTTATCTCCCATTGCACTCTCTTGTTACTTTTCTGTGCAACCTCAGAGATAGGCAGAGCACCACAGTAGGAAACAATTTCTTCCCTGACACACAAAAACAGCCAAAACATTTGCTTCACAGTTCCCATAGACAGAAAAGACAACCACCAAATACAGGCAGACTACCTGGCTCACCAGAAACTCGGCCTCAGATTCTCCAGCAGTACAGACCATATTTAGAAAGGCATTTCTCCACCCATTTTCTTCATTTAACCTGATGCAGATGTCCTCGATCAGGAAAAGGGAGGTGGTGAACACAGTCGGCAGTGCAAATTCTGCATCTACTTTTACTTCTGAAGTTTGATAGAGTTATGCTTCTCACGAAGGGATGGAGGAAGACAGGAAGGGGGTTGAAAAGGAAGGTAGGGATAAGATTAGGAAGAGTGGGAGGATACCAGGAGTTTATTCAGCACTTCAAAGATAAGTGGAGTTCTAGCTATATGACTTGAAGTATTAGAAAGAAGCATATCTGAATACTTACTACTTAATAATTTGGCCCTCTGTTGTTGGTTCACTAATAGCATTTGGATAAGGAAAAAATATTTCTAAATTTCAAATTTATAATAGCCATGAATAATCCCAATCCAGCTGATGAAATTGTACTCTGAAGCAAGGTGAGTTGTGTTGGATCCCATCCTGCCTTCTAAATTCACTCAGCTGCTAGAAATAGGTTCTGTGAGGTGTGAGTCCTATACTCAGCAGCTGACGAAGACTGGCAGCTGAAAATCATGCTGTCAGCCCAGCAAGGGAGGGCAACAGTCATTAGCCATTGCTCTCTAACTGAAGTAAGAACAGGCCTTCTCTTTTTTTTCACCTGTGTAACCCTTTGGATCCCCACGAGGTGAGTCCTTCCTACAGTAAAGAGCCTCACAGTCAGGCTGGAAGAGCCCAAGCCAGCTCGCTGCCTCAATGCCATCCCTGGGGTCTTCACACACCAGCAGAAGAAAGCTGGAGCATGAGAACAGGTTTGAGCTACTATAGTAAAGGACCTTTCATGAAAAGCAAGAAACTGCCACAAAGATCATGACCTTCAATATTCAGCACAGCTGAGCATGCATTTGATGGAAGATAGCTAAGGTTCCTGACAAAGACACACTCTTAGTTCAGTCATAAATAACTTGGCATTGATGCATACAAAATGCTTCATCTCCTGCAAATGAATTGTTAGAGGTAAGACACAGAGGAGAAAGAGGAATAGTTCTAGCCACTTTGGAAACACATATAGGTGACTAACTGTGGGATAACATTGCTAGGTCATCAGACTTAGGTTTCATCCTTCAGAAATCTGTATACCCATGCCTATTCTTTCAAAAGCCAATGGCACACATCCTTCTGGCCTTTAGCCAGACCTGGATTCAACCTCCAGTGCTCACTGAACTTCCTCTTGGATGTTAATGTCCTACATGAATGTGGCATTCCTTACCAGAATGTGCACTATAAGGTATGTCATTCACTATCCAGCTAGGGTCCTCAGAGTGACTGGCAGACATATCATGGAGAAAAATATGCCAGAGAAGGGTATATGCTTTTCATGCCTTTCAGGTTTCACAAATGTTGTTACGCAGTCATAGAGCAGGAGAGGCCATTCAGTTAGAAGATAGCTGCCTTCTTAGAACACTTACTTTCAAAAGCCACTTTCACCCTATAATTAAACTAATATGTTAATTATAGTTAAAAGGACAATGACTCTCTATGTCCCCTATGTGTATTTGATTGTATTTCTTCCTCCTCCTATCTCCTTAGCAGACAAAGGAAGAAGGATAAGCAAAATTTTCCCAGGGCATCTGGTGCTCTGATCAACTGTAGGACAGTAAAGGACACTTTTCAGCAGAACACCAGCAGCCTGAGTGCCACCACGGTTCACAGTCACTGGGAAGGTGGGAGAGGTTGGTGTCTCTCTTATGGCTCTAAATGCAGCAGCTGTTCTTACAGAAAAGCTCTGCTATTAGGTGGAGTCTTATGCAAAACACTCCAACGAAATCTTCCTGCACATAGATGAAACACATGTAAGATGGTTGGTAGTGGGAGAAATGCCTTCTGTACCACACAATCATATATGCAAATACAGTAGCTTGTGAGTAATTAGTCCCAGGAGTTCCCATGAGAAACTCTGAGTACAGCTGAGGACTCATAGTGTTTCATCCTAGGGACAAAGGTGTGTGCCCTGTTCCCTGCTCTCACCAGCAGCATTCAAAGACAACATATTACCAATGCCTTTCCACATGGAAGGAGAGCTGAGATTGTTTACTGTTGTACATCACTCAACATCTTGCTTTTTAGCAAACATACTCTCTCTAATTTGTCTTTATGTTTTGTAATAATGTGCACAGCTCCAAGACCCTGGTTTTTTTCACTTCTAAACAAACAACAGCTTTCATTGACAGGAAGAGAATAACAGCAGTTAAGTACTTACTTTTAATTATACAGAGGCTATATTCTTACTTAATGTAAAAGTATAAACCATTGTTCTCAAAACCTCTTCCAATTCCCCAAACACCTTAATTATAGTTTACCACATTAATACCAGGAACAGTCATTACTTCTCAGAGGCACTTTCAAAAGCTAATCCTTTAACCTGTGTCTCTTAGGAGCAAAGGAATATGCCTGCGGTTTTCTTGCACTTGCCTCTAATTATGTATGATGAGAACATATGAAATCATATGGAAACATTTACCAGACTTTTTCCACAGAAGTTACCCGTACTCAGAGATTTATGCTCTATTTGCCATCAACAAAGGAGGATTTAATCAAACAAGCAGCTCCCTCCCTCCCTAACCACCCTCTTCACCCCTGCAGGATGCAGAGGGGATATGTAAGGAGAGGGTAAAAAGCAGAGTTCACAAATTCCTCCATACGGTATCCATTTTATCTGGGAGAAGGCAGAGGACAGAAGACTGGATACTTTGACCAACAGAGATTGGGCAACTTGATCCTGGATGCAACAAATACTATTTTGTGTGTAAGATCGGTTTCAGCATCCCTCCTGCTGAAATCTAAAAACGGAGATAATTTTACCAGGAATGCTGCTGGCCTAGAGAGGTCATTGTGCTTTCTCTATTACTTTCAATTTCAAGAGTGATCAGAGTTAGGCAGGGTGCAACACAACAATCCTTGTATGGCTAGCATGGGGCCATTCACCAGCCACAATGTGATCATCAACAGCTCTTTCAACCTTGATGATAATGAATGCAGCAGAATGTCAGTGCTCTCTCACTCTCTCACTTTATCTGTCTCAGACATTAACGCTCCTTCCCTTTGCAAGGTGTTATATAAAGGTGCTTCGTTTCAACCTATGACATAATGTGACACATGGGACAGTGGCATCTGCTTTACACATGGCAGGAAGTTGTCAGGACTCTGGATTTGCAGAAATAGGTAAGCAGATATGAGCAGAACTCTTTCTTGCTGACATTACAGCAGACTAGAAGCAGTCCCTGCATTCTCCACAGCTGTGGAGAAGTTGATGTTGACACAACACACAGAGAGCATCTTCAAGAACTGTGCATAGCCACCCCCAAATGAGCTTTTAACAATGTCATGAGAAAAGAAGTGACAGATTAACTGGCTATGGGCAGCATGTAATTTCTGAAAATTCATAACTTCATCCAATTAAAGAAGGGGCTTCTGCAGAAAATATCCAAAGGCAGGACTCCTCAGTGAAGCTTAATTCTGTCCTCCTACCCTGGCTGTTTATTCCTGGAACCTATTAACAAGCTCAGGAGGATTCTTTCTGCAGTTGAAGAAAGCAGATTTTGTCATTCTTATTTGCGTCAGAGCAGGGTGAGCTGTGCTGAGACTTCAAAAAGAGTCACCCAGGCAAATTACAGAAGTTTGCTTAGGAGTGTTTTGATGGAGCAGGCTACCAGCAGAGAGTAGTAAGTGTGAGATCAGGGCATCTTTATGGGTCTAGGCCAGTGTCAGCCCTGCCAAAATGTTTTTTAGGGTTTCATGTTATGAAACACAGGAGATATGCCTTAATTGCAAAACAGGCACTGTTTCAGAAAAGAGGTGTTTTTCCAAATAAACTGAAGCATAAAGGGTATTCACTAAATTTACATATGAGTGGAAATTCAAAAGTTTTACTACTTTGTGTGACAGGATTCAGTCCAAGTGATCCAGACATGGTCAGAAAACAATCCTGCTTTGCCACTACATTTTTTGGATGCTCAAGCCCACAAAGCAGCCTCTATGACACTGTGGCAGTGTCACATAGAGGTATGACAGAAAGGTGTTGCTCCTCTGTCAGGCTTGGTTACACATTGCCCAGTGATTCATGTTGCAGGGCTACACCTATTATTTCAGTCACTGCTCATTGTAGACAGGGCAAAAACTTGACCTGTTCTGCAGCAAAAGGTTATCCAAGAAACTAACACTGGAAACAGGTTTTCTTCTGCAACACCAGGTTGCACACCAGCAAAAAAAGCGGAGTGGTGATAAGGAAGGTGAGGACAGCTTTCCTTCACTGAAGGCTACCATCCTCACCCTTTCAGGGCCTGGAAATTGTTAATTATTCACTGACCTCTTTAGCAATATTTTTTAAGGCAGAGGAAGACACGCTGAAGATATGTTATTTCATCCTGTCCTCTCAGGAAACTGAATTCTTTCAACATTTTCTAATTGCAGACTTTCTCACCTTTAATGCTTTTTTATCCTCTTCTGGACTCCCCAGTTTGTTTCTGATTTCCTACAAGGAAACCACATCAGTACTGAGTACAGTACAAGAATTGCCTTCTCCACTGCAAAGAAAGAACTCATCTGCTGTTAAATGTGCTGTCATGTTAGGAAGAGGCATCAACCCTTTGCTTTACCACAGCCTTACTGTCATGAGGTGAGAGCCCACAGATATGGAATCACAGGAAAAACAGGACAGGCAGTAAAAATGGCAGCTATAGAGAACAGGTGCAGTGCTTTATGAAGTGAACAGAGCATTAAAGGGGAAAAGACAAGCCCAGCACCAGAATAGGTGAACCTACCAGAACAGAGAACAGTGAGAAGCTGTCCTGCTTACTATACCAGAGAGGCAGAAAGATAAAAACAGATAAAACCACATTTTAAGCAGTTCTCCATATAGCAAGATTTCACATCTACCTGTTTGGGGGCTTGGAGTTTGAGGAGGTTTGTATAACATTCTTCTCTGAGGCCACTGAATTAGACACCACACTGCTGCCATACCCCAGCATCCAGAGGGAAAGGGAATTGTCTTATGGAGAAATATCTGGAATGCCATTTTGGTCATGTTACATTTGACAACACAAGGATATGTCAGAAAGAATAAACAAAATGTTTTCCTCCATGGAGTAGTACTTGGAAGGAAGCAGAACACTAAACAACTGATTCAACATGGTGACATAGGAGAGTTGCTGGCAAAATGAAAACCCACACCTTGTTAAACATAAATCTGTGGGAAGATTTTACAGAGAAGGCAGCCTGGATGCTGTGAGACTGCTTGGTGCTGAGCAGCTGGCAAGACCTTGAAGCAGAGAGCCGAAAATATAAACATAGGCCAACTGGGATGAACCCAGCAGCTAGTTTGGTGGGAACGACTAGCAGTTAGAAGGAAAACAATGGAAATGAACTGTCAACATAGCTAACTTTAGCATAACTTGATTTCTTAGCAGACACAGTAGTTTAGCCAATAATATGTTAGCAATAGCTTTATGGACAGCTGCCTTTAACCAATAATACTCTAGTCAGCCTCGTGGGGACAGAGGGATGTAACAGAATGGGGTATATAGAAAAGCAGCTAAGCTGAATAAACGTGTTTTCTCAACAATCAGATGTATCTCTGCCTCTGTTTTTCAACATAAATCTGTGCTGACAGAGGGCAGAGAGGGGTGCAAGTCCCACAAACATTCAGAGGAAGAAGGACTGAAGAGGACAACAAGACACAGGGAGCATATTAAGGAGAGGACAGAGCCCTATGCACCAGCAGGCAATAGAAATCTTAGTGAAGATGGCAAATGCCAGGCACTGTGTTTGGATACCTAAGCATTTCTGATGTGGGCATTTACATAGAAGATAAACTTTCCTGAGACTTTGGGAAGTTAAGTGTTAAACTATGTATTTTCTGCTCCCACAAGCAAAAGACTGCTAGTATGGAGAAGATGGAACCAACGTCATTAAATTCTACCTAAAAACGTTCCCTTTCCTTGGGTATGTTATCTGTAAGCAGCAAGGCCGAGGAGAGTTTAACTGAGTTGTACCTGTGATTCTCTTGTTTTCTACATTCATGTGGGAGTCTCACAATCACGTCGATTTCTTTTTTAGGGTTTCTGTATCTTCTGCATATCATGCTGTTGCTCAGTAATTGTCAATGTGCTGTTTTGTCATGAAATAGTACTGTTTATTCTCTGAGAGACTTTGCATGTTCTTCTTCATATTTTATAAAGTTTCCACTCTTAGTCACTAGTACCTAAGGGACAAAGGCAAAGGGAATAACATGAAGGAAAGCTAAAGACAGTTGTTTAACATTACATTAAGTTGACAGAAGGAACTACTCTCAGCATTCTACATTTTGTGAACTTGTTAAAAGTTTCTTCTGTTTTTTTCAGGGCTGCTGAGAAAAATAGAAAGGATATTTTCAAACATGTACCAAAAATCCTTTCTGTAACAGGCTACAGTCCAGTGTCAAATGGAAACAACAGTGCAGATACTAGACTTTAAAATGTCTATGTACCCTTATCCACACTAGGACATAAACTAGCAACTATAAAGACTAGTGCAGAGTGATAGATATTGTGTGAGGACAAGGACTGAGCAGTTTCTATGGTATTTCAGGCTTCCCCAGTCCTGCTTTTGCTAAGATTCAGGAATGGCCAAGTAGGTAAACATCTTTCTTTTCCCTCTAGGTAGACATAAAGCCCTCAAAGGAAACTGACAAACACAAACTTTATGAGGGTCTCAAAGCCATGCGTTGTGTCACATGCCAAATTGCGATTGAGCAGAAGTAGGACAGCCAGATATCCTTGCTTGACTCCAGTGTCCTTCATGTAAGCAAAAGCATGGCTTTACCTGTTATGGCATCTCTTTCAGCACTACCTCTGACTGGGACTCTTAGTGTTTCTGCTTCTTATATAGTTTGTTTGAGCTTCTCTTTAGTTACCACAGTTAAGACTAAACATGCTCAGATGCTGTATCAGGATTTCCTGCATATCTCGAGTTGTTTAATATTTCACAATTAAACTCTTACTTAGCCCCCCCGCCCCCTCCACTATTCTAACCCTTATCATTGCTTCTGGAAAAGCTTCATCTTCACTCAAAAACATCACAAGAGACTCCATTTATTTCACAGCTTTCTTCCAACATTGTTAAAAGCATATATACCTCTCTTCTAGCCTGAAATTCCAACCTGATTTCTAACCATTTGTTCCCTGTATGCCTTTCCTTTCTATGCCAAAAAACCCACCCTTCTAGTACTTGTGCTCTAATATTACTTGTGGTGAGGAGAAAGTGACGTCTCTTGAATGATTTTCAAGCTTACTTGCCCATGGACTATGGGGCAAGATGATCTGAATTAATGCTTAATGTAGCATTCCTTTTGGAAACTGGCATTCAAAGTGAAAGAGACTTCAATTAAGGAAGTAGGAACTATTCTATAATGATGTAAGGTCACACTTTCTGAATGAGGACCTGTAAAACAACCCCTGAGAGCTCAGTCTTTCTTAAAGTCATACCTGCAGCTAATTTGAACATTTCCAAACATTGCAACAAATGAAAGGCCTAATTCCAGCATTTCAAGAAAAATTTTGCCTCTCTCTTCCCTCCCCCTTAACCCAACACCTTATCTTTTTCCTGCAGTATTTCCTGAGGACATGGAAAAATTATGTATTCCTGTACTGAATTTTCAGCATCACATTTCTAGTCTTCATTTCTCAGTTGCATATAACTCCAAGCACAATATCAGATCCATCTGCTGTTGCATCAACTGCATGTTCATATTTCAGTTGCTTTATCCACTCTGGTCTCTGAAGTACTTTCCAGGCTTCACTCCTATACTCTGTACATCAATCCACCATTCCCTGTCCATACATGCACAGCCCTGCACCGAACAGTACCAAGACATTTGTCTTCAGATGGCCTGCTGAATAATCCTGATTATTCCATTTGTACTGCAGATTTTGTCCTTGGTTTTGCAGCCATTGTACCTAACACTGATTCAACAGTATTTTTCTCTGGGTTTATATTTTGATTCAGATGCTGGGGAAGATACATGATAGGCCCAATAGCAAATTTTATAGAACACACTGAAACAATCCATAGTTATGGTAACTGCCCTTAGAAACTAGCTGTGTTAGCTAGCCAATCCTTAGTGCCTACACATTTCAGTGTGAAATACCTTGTATCAGAAAAATAATGGTATAAGATCAAAACAATTACAAAGCATTTTATACCTCCATAGCTGTCTTCATCAAATAAATCTATACCTGAAGGAGTGATATAAATTCTGTTTGACAAAACTTGTTTTGCATAAAACTATGTTGCCTGACATTAATTATATTCCCACCCTTTATCTCTCTACTAACTGAATCCTGTATCAATTTTTCCATTATTTTTCTCAGGATTGATGTCAGGTCGACTGTTCTGTAATTTTCTAGGTCATCTTGTTTACCTATTAATAGCCAGCTTCTAGTCTTCAGATATTTCAGAATTGTTTTATACTATTAATAAGATATTTTCTGTTTCAATGAGGGAGGATCTGCCTCTTTCCTTCTCTTGAGACGATGGGAAAAAAAATTACTTGGACTGCTGATTGAAACTCCCTGTTGATTTACCCTTGGTTTCTAACAGAGTAGGCAGCATTTCATTTTACTTCTTCCAAGCACAGAAGATGGAGATATATTTACCATTTCTGCCTGTGCTATTAACATTTTAGCACTCCCATATAAGAACTTATTAGTCTTATTTGCCCAAAACTGACTTAGTCCAGCTAAGCATGACATTTCTTCTGATGATAGGGCTCTTCCTCTTTAACTTTTTTATCCCTTGAAATAACTCACACAGTGTTGCCTATTTTCCTCCCCTTCCCATCTGTTTTTTTATTTTCTATTCTATCTTCACCTGGCAGCCCTCACCTATTGCCATTAAGAAAGACTCTTACACAAAACATCCTGGATTCATACCAGCAAATATCTTTTATTAAGATCACCATACACTCCTTAACAGCTCTCTCCCATCCAGTCCTGTATGGTTCTTAAACTTATTTTACTCTTTCCCCTCTCATCACCTAGCAGGAATATACTTTCCATGCAGAACTATTGCATGTGCTTTTTCTCCCTTCACTCCAAAAAAAGGCCACACTATTCCCTGACACACACAGCTGCAGCACCCTCTCCCATACACCTGTTCTGCATTTCATCACTGTGTCACTCTCTCTGTTCCCAGACTCAGTATCAGTCTACCTATGATTTCAGACTCTCACTCACCCTCTCTGTTGTTTCGTTCACATTCTCTGCTGCCCTACAGAGATGCTGTGGTGCAGGGAGACATCATTTCTACACGCACCAAATCCTGACTGGGGTGCACTCATCTGTTCATCTCACAGTAAACAACAGGGTTGGCAACCTAATGTCTTTGCAAGCACATAGCAGCTGACAAGAACAAGCTATTGCAAAACCTTTTTTGAGGAGGCATAAGATAAGCAGCATAACTTAATTTTATTGGCATATTGCTCTATGAAATGAATGAAAATTATTTTAGGAGTTTTCTGTGTTTACCCAAAGCTTGAGAGTGAGGTGTGGAATATCGCTGTTTCAGAAAGAAAAGGTTTGGGAGACACTGTGCAAGAACATGACAAATGGCACCTAAAGATAGTCTGTGAAGATATAAATATTACATTTGGAGGCTTTTTCTTTAAATGATTCCCAGCATTGACTCACAGATATATCTCCCGAGGGTTTGATTACTGCTGTGGAGACACATTTTGGTGATGAAATAAACATAAAATATGTATGTATGATTTTTAAATCTAGATTTTAACCTTCCTAGTATAGAAAATTCATGTTCTCAGAGGATTCTGCATTGAGTCTTATGATTTGCCTGATGTTACTCATCTGAACTCTCAGATGACTTTAAGCTTGACACTCAGTTCTTTGAGGAGTATGGAGATATTTCATGAAAGTTCATACCCAAGTGTATAATGAAAGGACACTGGCACATCAGGTTTTTTTGAGAGATCATGTAAGTAATTAAAAAACATAACCATTTCTCTCTGCTCTTCTTGGAAATTACCAACTTTCCAGTAGCTTTGGCTCACTACTAAAATTCACATTCCCAAGATCCCTTTTGTAGCAACTGGGTTTTACTAATTTCTTATCTCTAGACTTGGCATCTCCACATATGTGAGCCTTCACAGTTTTGATAAGAGCAAACTGTGATTAATACCTCAGTGTGGCTCTTACAGACTCTGCATGGCAGCTGTTGTATCACTGCACAAAAAGGCGGTTTACACAGAGCAAAGCAGGGGAAAGAGTTCCACACACTACCGAGAGCCTATCTAAATACCATGAGGAGCTGACATGTTGTGTTGGTTCACACTTCTAAAGCCTATTATCTCAATGCCTTCATCCATGTGTTAAGAAAAAGGGTTACTTCTGCTCACAAAAGAGAAGAGCATAAACTGTTGTGCCACATCAGACACACACAGGGTCACTACTACTGACCAAAGGCAACATCTTTGTTACACATGCCTGTGTCATGAAAAAATCAGACGCTATGCTTTGTAGCTCAAAGGCTTTCAGCTGGGACCACCAGAGCCCATATAGTTGGAGCATGGATTAGAGTAAAATCATAAACCTGGCAGCGATCCTGCAAGCACATACCATACTATTTAATCCTCTGATATTATGTCTGAAGTTTGTCCTAAAAGGTGAAATTCATCTTCAAATCACCTTTCCAGAGATTATGGGGAACTTGCAGGGCCTATGGCTTACATGGTGGTGGTTCCTTGAGATGCACCACCACACAGCTAGAGCTGACCAGTTCTGTCTGAGACAGTTGCAGAAAAGGGCAAAGACATTGCTGTGCCAGTGATTGCCCTAGTGATTCCCTTGCCCTTCTCAGCAAGTCCTAATTAATTTGGGTGCATTCTGTGCCAACGTGACCACTTCTCTTCCAGAAGGACCTCCCATCACACAGAAGGACAGGACCTCCCTTGGAGGTCTCTCTGCAAGGCACCACTGTGCTGATCAGCTGGTCTCATCTGGAAGATTCCATCAGAGATGAAATTATGTGATACCCTGTGCTAGCAGATAACAAGTCTTGTATCAATAAATACTCCCAGTAAATGGTATTTCTGACCACCTTGCAAACAGCTCACGGAGACAAATTCTGTTCTGGAATTGGGAGAAGACATTGTGAAAATGTTGGTTATGTTTGTAAAAGGCAAGCATTAGTACCAAAAAGCTCTGTGTCTGCTGCAGAACAAGCAGTGCTGCTCCCTTCTGTCCCTAGACTCATGCCTCAGTAATTTGAGCCCCAGTACCCTGGATGCATCTGCAGAGTCCGGTCTATTGAGGACTTTGACAGAGTCTCAGATCTCTTTTTCTCTGATTACAAGAATATCTTCAGCAAGAATCTCTGAGGTAGTTTTTCAAATAAATAACATTCTGATTAGGTCTTGTGGCAGCAACTGAGTGAAAAACTGACCCCACCCCTAGAAGCTCTCAGCTTTATTTCAGCTGACAAGCTGTTGTAGCTTAGCCTCTCTCACTGGCTAGATGCTATTTCTAACCTGCCTGGTGCTGCATTATGTCAGAGGCTATTATTTATTCAGAAGAACTAGAAGGTGAGGTAGAAGCCTGGATCTGTGATAGGGATAAATAGGAGCCTTCTGTGTAATGACAGCAACTTCTTTTTAAGATCTCAGTTCTGAGTACTTAGAGAATAACTACTAATGATGCACCACTAGGGATTGTTTAAAACATCAAAGCACTACTAAATGATCTATTAAAAAACACTATTGTTGCAATTGCTATCATGCTAATCTATGTATGATCTTGTTATTTCACATAGTCACAAGCCCCCAAAGCTAAAGAAAGTTCACTGCATCAAGATGAGGAAAAGAGTTTCATAGAAAATTAGTTACCTGATAGCATAGACTGTTTTATTTTCTTTATTTATTTTAACTTTACAAGTCAGTGGCTCCTTTCTATTAGCTGCTTCTGGGAAACAAGAAAGTAAGGTGCAACAGAGTTTGATGTCACTTTTTCCTTAAAAAAGCAACCATCAAAAAAATTGTTCCACAGAAAACATCCACCTTATTCCTTCACCAAGTAAAGCATTCACAACTTCTACTGCTAGTAGTACTACTCCTTGTAGTGGCAGTAGTACTATTACTAATCTAGTCTAACAAGTTCCTTACACTGGTGGAATCAGTCAAGAGGGGGTAACATGAGGTTTGTCTTTGGAAATAAGCCCTCAACAATATAAAACCAAACAAAATAAAGCAAAACCCATGTAAGAAAACCAAAGGGAGATAGATTAATCTTTGCATCCTCAGAACCCAGTACAATACAAATCCAATCAAACCGTTCAGCAGCCCTGGGAAAACTCAGGGCATTCTTGGATCCTGTTGCAAATTGTAAGGATTCTTCACAAAAATGGGTGAAGTAAGCTCAGAAGTCAGACCAGGATCAGCTAGAAAAAGCTTTTTCTATCCTTTGTTAAAGAGAATACCAGAAAGAAAACAGATAAAATGGATAAAATCCCGTTGTATCTGATAAAGTTCTGTATTTAACAGAGAGAACAGATGGTCAACACTGAGGCAAGGGAATAATTGTTTACCTTCTGCTAATTGAATATTTCTGCTAGCTAGTTTTTGAGTAGAGTATGTATTAAAAATCCCTACAAAATGTGCAATAATGAGGATGACATTTTTAGTGCCAGGGGTATGGAGACACCCCAAAGGAAGCTCAGCTGTTCCTTAGACAGGCTGCTATCTATATTCACAAGAGAGAGAGACTGCCAATAAATATTGTGAAGGCGGAAAATCCAGAGTACACAATTTCTCTTGTATCAGGCAGAGCTGGCAGCAGAATCTAGGAGTAAAGTAGCAAATAAGAGAAGCTTCAGCTTGTGCCTAATTTTTGGGAGGTCTGTGAAAGGATTCTGCATGTAACTGAAATGGAATCAAAGATGTCCCATCATTACTGATCCCATTGGTATATAAACCTGCAAAACAAAGAGGTCATAACGAAAGTAAGTAAAAATTTGACTGGGAATGTGCATGATACAGCACTCTGAGCGAGTGGGAGGAAGAGGAGGAGGAAAATAGGCACAGATGTGTTTTAGAAAGTTGCCTATAACATTGCTCAGGCAGTAAGAGGTTTAGTTCCCCTGGGAACTCTATTCAGAAAAAGTCCATGATGGAGGGGCAACATCCTACACTGTGCAACAGCTACACCAACTGGAACCGTTCTATGAAGAAAAAGAAGAAAAAGAGGATTGCTCTTAAGAAAACAAGCAAGCACATAAAAGCCTAGATTATTCCAGAACTACAAACCTTTCCAGATTAAAGAGCCTATACAAGTCTCTGGGGAAACACCACAGATCCCAGGACACATGTATGCATGCCTGAGGGAATGGCAGCTCTTGCCTGGGAAGTAGTGCCATGCACCCATGGCTTTTTCAGCTAGATAAAGGGCAGCTGGGCTTTACAAGCAGGAACTCAAAGCAAGAGCATTGAGCTGAGATTCTGGATATGTTGCCCAAGGGTAGGCAGACATGTAAGGCTGTTGCTTGGTCCTCCGTAACAGCCCACAGAGAAAAGTGACTCTTCCCATCTCAAGGATGCACCAAGCTCCCTCCCACTACCCTCAGCTGCAAAGACAACCTGAACAGGTAGCTAAGGGCCTGCATGATGCTATAGTCAAATACTGGTGAGATGAAGCCCAAGCCTGAAATCTGCTTGCTGACCCCCTACAGCTCCTCCTTTCCAGAGTGAAGGACAGCAAGGAAAAATATAGTGATTGTTTCCACCTGGCCCCAGAATGGCAGTTCAATCATGGCACACTACAAATAAGCAAATAACTTGTGCCATCATCTGTCAGTCTGGGATTAAGACTACAAAAGACACTTAAATTGGGAATTAAAGATGAGATTATTATCATTATTACGTGGGGTGAAACTTGTGATCCCTCACTTAAAGGTAGAGTTACTGTCAGGGATTTAAAGGACACAGTTGTTATAGGTCAGACCTAAACTTTGCTTTACCTGTTTCTCAGCAATTAACAGTTTGATTGCATTAGTGGGGTTTGGTATTTTATTTCTATATTAACTATACTATTTTTTTTACTAACCTTACAACTAAATGCAAAAAAATTCTGTAATATTCCTCCCACTACTTAACCCACTTAACAAATTTCAACTCCCTGCAACATAATGCATGTAAAATTTATTTTAATTTCAAAAGAAGTGTAAGCATTTTTATTCTTTGTGGTTTTATTTCAGACATTTTAGATATTTTTCACATACTGGAAATCAATAATGCATGGTCTGAGAACAAGTACAAAGCTATGATCCTCCAGACTGAGCAGTTTTTCTTTTAAATTATTAAAATATAATATCAAGGGAGATCATCAGTTTAAAAAAAAAGATACAGAAAGTGAGAGTCTTTTGTTTCTACTGTGTTATTTGATCCAAATCTTCACTTAAGAAATAAATTGTCTGTGTGCAGTACATGTTTTTAAGCATTAAGCAGCTAAATGTCCAGTGATTTCTAATGCTTCAGAATGTGTACCACACCTGCAATATGCAGGTTTTTAAGGGGATAAAAATTTGAATTGCTTTACTTCTTACAGCCAAGGATAAATATGGTAATACTTTAGAGCTGAAATGCAGGAGCCAACGTTGAGATGTATAGTAGACTGAATAGGAAACAGGGTCTACCATGACACATGCAGTATGCACTCACACAGCTCTACAACAAGTATACAGACCAGAGAGAAGGCAGAAATAAAACAATGAAGTATTTAAGAACATCTGGTGATTGGCAGTGAAAGTAAAACATTCAGGTTACTAAAAACCCTGACCTGCATCTCATCTAGTAAATAACACCAGTAATAAAATATATGTGTCCTTGTACAGAACCAGGCTGGACCACAAGGGAAAGTAGTCAGGAAAAATATTTGAAGGCTTGATCTGCATACTTCTGCACTTGTCACTCATTCCCCTGTTATACACAAAGCTGTTATTAGCACAAGTGCTCGGTCCAACCCTGCTCCTGATTCTTCTCCTATTTGAATTAAATCAACATCCAAAGAAAGGACAGTATCTGCATCTTTGCCACTGCCTTCAAAGGAGGAAGGACATGCAACCTCCAGCAACAAGTGTGTGAAACACCCAGCTGATGCTTTTTTCTACAAGTGACAAATACTACTGTCTTGCTTTGGACAATTTAGCCAAACATCCTTGAGCATATACAAACTGCTCATGGGCTCAGGAAAAAAAAAAATCATGTGGATTGCCAGTGGGTTAGATGAGGTTTCTTATTGTGGTCTCTGTCTGTCCCTTAAAAAAAAAAAAAAAAGAGCAGATCCACTCAAAATTTTCCTCTGCTGCACTTGTATTTTTAATTCTAAATGTGGCCTGACAAAAAAACCCAAACATGTGGACCTGCATTTGAGAATGTTTTCAGAACGCATGTTTGATTAGCAGAAATTATCAGCCAAGTGAGTTAATACTTGGTTTGTGCTGTTGTTTTTCCTACTTCACAAGTTTTTCCAGTTACACGATTTCCTAGCTATCTGCAAAAGGAAGAGCTCTTCACTCTGCCTTCCAGGGAAAGAAGCCCCTTGATGGAGGATTGTGGACGACCCACAGAAATGACATAAATGAACAGGGAACAGGGTGGGCATAGGACTTATTGTCTGTCATGTGGGGAAATCACTTTGGTAGATTGATCTAACAGTTTAAGTAAACTTCAAACCCAGCTGTACATACTTTGAGAGCGGTCTCCAAGTGGCTGCACTACTGTTGCTGGCTTTACCCCATTCACAAATAAGTATTATTTAGTGCTCATCCAGGATTATTATATTTCTTTTCTTCTGTTGAGCAACTTGTCAACTGCAGAAGAAAAATAAAGTCAGGATGAAAAAATGTTCACTCTAAAGAAGACCAGTCCCATCACAAATGCAGGTTACAAAGAAGAACTCAATTAATGCCTGGCTCTGAGTCTGGTGTGAGGAAAGGGGCTTTGGCTTCTTTGATCATGGGGTGGCTCATGCACCCCCTGACATTGTTGCTAAGGTTGGGACATGTGGGTCTCCTAGTAAGACTAATGCCCTTGCTAAAAACTTAGCTAAGCTCATAAATTGAGCTTTAAACTAGATGCGGAGGGGATTGAGACCAGGCTAGGCAAGAGCAAGCCTGGACATGGGGCACTACAGATTCGGAGAGGGTGTGCTGGTGAGGACGACCAGCACATTACTGCACAGGAAGTGGGGGAGAGTGCACCTTGGAGCAGTAAAGGAGATAAAAGCACTCTGGTGCAAGCTACTCCAGTTAACAGGCAAATGGGAACAAACACTGTTGCCTCTAAGAGGGCTGAAGGCTCAGCAGCTCAGCTGAAGTGCATTTACACCAATGCATGCAGCATGGGGAATAAGANTCTTCTATAAACAGCTGAGTTTAATCTCTAGATCAATGCCTCTGTTCTTGTGGAAGACTTCAATGTTCCTGATACCTGCTGGAAGTACACTAGAGCAGAAAGGAAGCAGTCTAGGAGGTTCCTGGAGTGTGTGGAAGACAACTTCCTTGCGCAGGTGGTGAATGAACCGATGAGGGAAGGTGCCCTCCTAGACTTGCTGTTTGTGAACAGAGAAGGTCAGGTGGTGGATGTGGCAGCAGGAGGACGCCTAGAACTAAGTGATCATGGGATGATAGGGTTTTCTGTTCTAGGTGAAGTGAAGAGGGTGGTTAGCAGGACAGTAGCACTAAATTTCCAGAGGGCAGACTTTGAAGTCTTCAGAGGGCTGGTTGGCAAAGTCTCCTGGGAGATAGTACTTAAGGGCAAGGGAACCCATGAGGGCTGGGAGCTATTCAAAAAGGAAATCCTAGCATCATAAGGCAGGTCTCTGGCAGGTTCATGTCCCCAGTGTCCACAGAGACCTGGACGCACAACCTGAGCCCAGCCCACACCCATTCCGCAGGAACACATCTGCTCCACTTCCTCATCTCATCCACCCCATCCCACATGGGAGAGACACTAGCCCCTTCCTTCTGCTGCATCACTCCTCCCATCAACTCATCCTCCAGTATGACTCACAAGTGAAGAGTTCAGGCAGGATATTTAATAAAGCCAGCTGAAGATTACTTTCAGGTAGGAATCTCTAAATCTCAGGTTTAATACTTCTCATGATTTACTTTTTTAAAAATGAAAAAACCACAAATCTTAAAAAAATCAGTAAAATGTCAGTGAAAACCATTCATGCAAAGGGCTTCAGTCTTCCCTTGATGTTTTTAATATCCAAAACCTGGCTATTTTTAAAATATTTTGTCTTTTTTTTTTTTTAACCAAAACTGCTCATCCAATATCAGAAGGGACTTCTGCTTCAGAAGAAATTAAGATACCATGGCAACCATCACAGTTGTTTGCATTTTGGCTAAGAAACCTATTTTCCAATGAACAAAGCAAGTTCTGGTGGAGAGTTTTCACCTGATTTTTAACAGGAGAAGTGTACCTACTTAGGGTCGTATAAAGCGCACCACACACTTAATCACCTGTCCCAGCCAACTAGGTGGACGAATAACCATCGCAACTAGAGAATGATAAAACTTATATAAAAATAAGTATGGGGGATTTTGCCTCCTGCATGATGGAGCATGAAGGAGTGAGATGCCTACTAAGCTACAGTTGTTACTCAGCCTCTCCTCTAAATGGCAGTTGTTTCCCGTATTTTGTATTATGAATGGAAAATAATAAAATAGGGCTTGCTGTATGCAGCTGCTAGGTGGTATTTATAGCTCTACTGGGGATAGTGTGACTGGCTGGGCAATGCAGTATTAATCATCTTTCCAACAAGAAGCAAGAAAGTATTCTCAGAATAAGAATTATGCATTAAGAACTGTACCTCTAAGCATTGTACCTATTTGGGAAAATCATACACTGGGCAGGATGGAGCAGTGGGAGGACTGTGCCGAGCACCTCCTAGAGATAGCATGTGCTGCAGAGGAAGGAAAAAATAGCTTTCCTCAGCTAGCCAGTTCTGTGGGATGCTGCAGAGGGCACAGCAGCTCAGGAAGAATGGAGCACTGCATTCTTCCATGCCCTGTGTTCCTCTGCTGGAAACCACCACAGAGCAAAGGCAAAGTAGCATCCCTGCCTTACAGGAAACAGAGAAGGCTATTCCTCCACAGAAAATCCAGATATGGTACTGGTTGAGGCTCTGGTGTAACATGGTTTCTTGGGGCTAGAAGGCATTACAGTTATGAATTGGGAGCTAAAGTGCTGAATAAACCCACAAAAGGGTATTGAAGCACTATGAGCTCTGCAGAACAAAAGCAAACAAGCAAATAAAGTACATAAACCAGAACAGTAAACTGAGTGGCTCAGACACATCCTAAACTGACAAGAGCAGGGAAAGGCAGCAGGCCAAACTGCAGCACAGGGAGGCCAGTGCTCTGCAACTACAAGGCCCAGAGCCACAAAAGAATGGAGCAATGCAGCAGGGATGACTGAATATAGGTGCACAAAGCAGTGATAGCCAGAATGTGAGGTAAAGCCAGAGCAAGGAGAGAAAAAGGCTACAGCTCCCACCAGGAAGTCCTGCCACTCCTAGTAGCAGGGATGCTGGCTAGGTATGGTGGCTCCACACAGCTCTGCAAGGATGGGGACTCAGAGATACTAAGCAACTCTGAAAACCGCAGGGACCGAACATCCTGTAGCATCCTCATGCTCACTGACACTGCAAGAACTCCCTTATTATCACTATGGGCTAATCAAAATAGTAATGGAAGTGGAGGTCAGATGTGTACAGCACACCAGAACTGCAACATTCAGTATCATATTCTGTGGTCATTGTCCCTGTAAATAGAAACGCTACTATTTACTGCCAAAATGTTAGTTAAGCTGACTAACTTTCAAGCTCTGCAAAAGCACATTTTGGGTTGGGAGTTCTTTGAAGTAAGTATATTTTCAGACTAGCTTTTCATTGCAGTATCTTAGCATCACTGAAAGAAACAATCATTGTGCATACCTCGTTTTTCTTTAAGAACAAATTAGGGTGTTGGCTGTGCACGTCTCCATGAAGTAAACCAGCATTACATCTCAGCTCTTCCTTACATCAAGCCAGCCCCGGTGTCAATTTCCAAAATCAGATACTGCTCACTCTCCTGCAAGACATTCCCCTGTGCAAAAACAGAACTCTGATTTAACCAATCTTACATACTCATGGTGGAGTGAGACAGGTCTGGAATACAAGGAAATGGCAGAGGTGGTTGTCCTTCCATAGAAGCCACGAGGGACAATACATAGGGCTTACATGTCAAAACTACACAGAGGCATGACTTCTTTAAATGTCCTAGGAGAAAATACTGAATATGGAAATAGGCGGCAGCCACTGCAACTCCTAGTAACTGTTTTGTACCACTATGTCTATAGGAACTAGTTTACATGGCACAACAGTGCTGTTGTGCAAATAGCTGCAGGGCAGACTCTGGGACTGCAAAGATCTGTAACATACAGCCCCCAAATTTTGCAAGTGTATCTGTATCTGTTACAGAAATAAGGCTGTGTTCTTAATTAGTCAAATGGGCTTGTAGTGTGAAGACCTAGGCCATTAATTTGAAATGAAATCCAAAGACGAGATAGCTCAAAGAACAGAGATAGGTTACAACATGCTCACAGACAGGCTGAGCCAGTAACAAGGTCAATGAGAAACAGGAGAGATCACCAGTAGGGTGTCCCTGTAACATTGGTACCACTTAAAGCAGTTACAATTGCACTCCACAGGCTCCTCCTGCTGCTCAGAGCTGTGTGTTTGAGCTAGGAGGTTTGAAGGAAGGCATGGGAACAGTGCCCAGCTGCTTTAGACTCTTAGCATGCTTGGGTCCCTCTGAGATCTTCAACCCAAGTAGTTTACTGGCAGAGAGGGAAGCTGAGGAACAAGTCTACCTGGTCAGCCATGAGCGTCTAGCCATTTGTTTCGAAAGTTAATCTTGATTAGCTAAGCACACAGTTGTCCTCTTCAGGGGTATACAACCACAGCAGCATGTCTGCAGAGAATTAAGCATAAGCCTGAAGCCCAAAATCACTCTGTCAAATCCTTACCTCACCTACCATGTGCTGGCCTACCTTGGCTCCCTTCCTGCCCTCACCCCACTATTTCAGGAGACTGCAGTATAACCACAGCCCTGTCACCCAACATTGCCCTTGACAGTCAGAGCCACACTGTCCTGTGCCCCCTGTACACAGTTACAAAGTCAGGTAAACTCTTCTCTCACCGCAGACACAAGTTCAAAACCACAGTGTGTCCAGGAGCCTAAAGCAGGGCTCATTTTTGTAAGGCAAATTATGAGATGCTGTACCTGCAAAGCTACACTGAGCTTGTCCTCAAGGACTGTGACATGGGTTCTCAGGGGTCCCCTAAACTGCTGCTGAAAGTCTTGCTTAGGGTTAATGATCCCTAGCAAAGAAACCATCCCCAAATATTAAGCTTGATTGGTAAGTGAACATGAATTGAGCAGAAAGGGAGAGTCAACAGAAGGATACAAGCAATAGGAATACAATCATGCAGTGATTAATCTTGGGCATGCTTGCACACTGGGAAGAGGGGAGCAGGAAGATAGGGGGAACTAGGCCTATTCTTTTTTAGATAATTTGTGGGGTGTTTTAAAGGATAAATAGGTGGGTATACTACAAGGATCAAAGAAAGTGAAACAAGTCTTTAATTCTGCGTGAGTGATACAGAATTGTGCTTCAACAGCATGCAGCAAACACATTATTGAGATCACAGATTATGAGGGTTAGCAGTCATTTACAATCCTATCCTGAGCAGCTGCTTCTCCCTCTTTGTAACATTAACCTTCATGAAATGCAGAAGCATTCACCAACCTGAAAGAAAAAATGTAGGATGAGAATTTTCATAGACAGCCCACCAGTAGCCTATAAATATATTTGAGTAGTGGCAGAGGCAGGTTTTAAGCACATATAAAAGATTGCATTGGGAGAGCTTTAAAGCATTGCAAAGCACGTGAACTTCTTTGAAACCTTAAATTGTCATTTTAAATTAAATGTTCATATCTACTGTATCTACCAAGGCAATTTTCAGGTAGTTGTTACTGGCAGCTGGGGAAAGTGATGCAGATAGTAATCCCTGTGAATTGTGTGTGATTAGCCCAGTGGAGCATGAGTGATCAGGAGTCAGGAGCAGTGTGGTTATTCTACAGGTCCATCACTTGGCTCCAGCAACAGGATTGCCATTAGGCAAAAACACGTATACCTTCTCTAAAAGAGCCACAAGTTTACTTCTCTGGCCACTCTTCTTTCATGACCTCCTGTTCTGTCTAGTGCAGACCACACAAAGGAGACTGTAGGCGACACAGATATCACCGCAAAACAACAGCCTTTGCCCTCCAGTTCCATCCTGGCAACGGCCATGTGGGGGAAGTCACACTAATAAACACTTCACAGCCCTGCATAGGCACTTAACAGGATGGCTGGTGGTCTTCACATCTGTAGAGATGGCCTAAGAGTATACCCTCTTTTTGGAAAATACAGACAAAATTTACAGCCAAATCTGATGGCAACGTGTCTCAAACCACATGCATGTTGGCCAGTTGCTGAGTGTACAGCTCTTCTATTTTTAAGCTTCTAAAGAACAATCACAGTGAATAGACAGTAAATGAAAAAAAGGTTGATTTTTATGCCCGTGCCAAATTAATTCTAAATTAGGAGCAAATTAAATCCTAAGACTTATCCCATCTGCCAATGCATGCGTTGGAAGTATAAATACACTAGAATCATAGGTTTATGGTTGGATTCGATGATCTTCAAGGTCTTTTCCTAAATGATTCTGTGATATAAAGTCCCTGTGGCACACACAAAACCCAGTGATCTGAAAAAGGAAGGAAAACATTTCCAGTCTTCATCTGGATAGATACCACAGATTTCATCAGACTAAGCTGAAGGTGAAGAGTTTTTCTAACAACATGATTTTTACAGACAGAGCCCCCTGTTTTGAGTTTTGTCTACAATCTACCTAGGAAGAAGTATTTTTGCATAGTCACTAAGCAACATTGCTAGTCATGTGTATGACCACATATATTTAAACTAATGACCCAAGCAGTTTTAATGACTTGAGCAAGGGCAGGAGTCTTATCTTCAAACACACAGTAAAATGTTTGCTTAGGAAAGAACTTGACTTAGTATAGAATCATAGAATCATAGGATCACCAGGTTGGAAGACAGCCACCGGATCATCGAGTCCAACCAATCTCTAAACCATGGCCCTCAGTACCTCATCCACCCACACCTTAAACACCTCCAGGGAAGGTGAGTACAACCACCTCCCTGGGCAGACAGTCCCATTGCCTAATGACCCTTTCAGTGAAGATTTTTTTTCTTATGTCGAGCCTGAACCTCTCCTGGCAGAGCTTGAGGCCATTCCCTCTTGTCCCATCCCCTGTCACTTGGGAGGCCAGCTCCCTCCTCTCCACAACCACACTTTAGGTAGTTGTAGAGAGTAATGAGGTCTCCCCTCAACCTCCTCTTCTCCAGGCTAAACAACCCCAGTTCTCTCAGTCATTCCTCATAAGTCCTGTTCTCCAGCCCCTTCACCAGCTTTGTCACACCATGGTCACATCATTTCTGATACAGGCCAGGATGCCATTGGCCTTCTTGGCCACCTGGGCACACTGCTGGCTCATGTTCAGTCGGCTGTCAACCAACACCCTCAGGTCCTTCTCCTCTGGGCAGCTTTCTAGACAGGCTTCTCCCAGTCTGTAGCTCTGCATAGGGTTGTTGTGCCCCAAGTGCAGGACCCGGTATTTGGCCTTGTTAAACCTCATGCCCAAGAGGAGATATTGCATACGTGAATATACAGCAAAATTCTAAAGCAAAGTGGTTAAAATGAGTTTTGCAGAAAGAGGCAATCAATTAAAAATCTTTTGCACAGTGATGCCACAAGAACTGCAGTCTGCCAACAAATTTTGTTTCTTATAATACAGTGCAAGAAGCACTTGAGGAATGTGAAAGAAACAGTACCAAGACAGCAACACTATTCCTCCGTGCCAACACTATTGGCTCCATGCCAAACCACCACACTTCTCTCTTGGCAGAAGAATGCCAGATCAAAACCAATCTCCAGCTCTTGCAAAAGCAGTCTCTGTAGTACCCAGAATTGACTTTATCCCTATCCAAAATGACTGGGCAGCTCTCAAATGCACTCACGAATGTAGGTTAGTGCAACTGCTGGACTCCTCACAGAGTCCATGTTGTTCAGCCTCATAAAATCTTCTGACATGTTTGCCACCATCTCTGTTTCCCAGATGGAAACAACAAGCAGAGATTTTATATTGTGCCTGCTTTTGCTAATGAGCTATACAGATTAAGCAATGACAAGGCATATGACATCATCCACTGCAATTCCTTGCAAAACACAAGGCTTGAGGGTGTTTTCATTGTCCCATAAGGTTCAGATTTTCTTTGTTTTACTTTTTTCTGTCTTCATTCTATACTCTACCTCTAAGGAGTTATTTTTATTTATGGATCAGTTTTTCCATCTGAAAGTTGAGCAGGGCTTTAGCAGGCTGCATATGAATGCACAATTTAGTGTTCTCTACAACAAATGCAGGAAATTAATAAGCTGAAAGTTATCTGTGGTAAACCTGAAGTCTGTAACTCAGTCACCGGCTCCTCTACCTCTGTCTTGAAGACAGACAAGCTGCAACCACACCCCTGTACTTTGCCAGGCTCTCAGCCTTCTTAATTTCATAGCTTCGACATTGACCAGCCCACACAGACTCTCTTCACATGGCTGTTACTTTCAGTGTCTCCTTAAGTTTCAGAAGCTAGTCACCAAGCTTTGAACGCAGCAGCTGAACTGGAGTACAGAGGGTGCCTGCTTTTCCCTCTTTCCAAATGCTTTAGCTCAGGCAGTGCAGGGAATATAGCAGTCATTGCAAATTCGGCTTTGACAAGAATGCCTTGCTCATTCCTCCAGCTTCATGCTTCCCACGTTGTTCTCACCCACAGAGAATGTGTGTGTGGTATACCCCATTTCAGATTACTTTATATTTTCCAATGTAACTGTTACTCCTTTTATTTTTTCAGATTTTGCAATATCCACATGATGCCATTCCCCTATCCTCATTACTCTTCACATCCTTGCTTTACACTGGACCAGCCATAAACATCATCCACATAAAAGGGCTGTGCTTCCTTGCACAGGAGCTCCTTGGACAGGAGCATCAGCTACTGAACACATGAGGTAGCACAATCAGATAGGTGAACTGCTCATTTAAGAGCCATGGGTTGTTAAATGCTGCATCAAGTAGAAAGGCATTTGTGTAAAGGAACCCAAAATTACTTTCCTTCCTCCCTTCCTCCTTTCTCCTTCTCTCGTTTCTTCCTCCATATTTCTCACTCCTTCCTCCATTGTCACTGCTCTCCACACTATATTTTTAAGTCTTTAGTACATTATTGCATTGCTGCTACAGGAACACATTCGTACTCCCATTCCTACACACAGCTTGGACCTCATTTGCTACACATCTTTCATCTCTGCTAGACTACTGGTATGTCACAGGAACAAGTCTTTCTTCTCAGTGGTGACAAGCAAACAAATGAACAAATAGCAGGGAGAGCTTCATCTGCTGCAGCTCAGCACAGAAGTCCTTTAACTTCACTAGAGCTGTGCTGCATTATGGCAGGTGAGAGACTGACTTACTGATACCAATTTCATGGAGACATTCTTCACTTCACAGCAAACACCTGTCTCAGCCTCCCTGATAGACTGCTATGGTTGCCCAAATAGCTGATCATATCACATAGACTGTGTTAGTCTTAGTACATCAGAAATCCCAAACAGACCTGCTGTCCTTGGGATTCTTCATGGGCTGTAGCCCAGCCACTTCCAAACACCTTCTTTATCACCTCTGTCAAAGAAGAAAACTGGAGTCAGCTGGGGTCTTTAATCCAGGTAAAAGAGTTATATGATCTCTATGTAATTATAACACTACAAAGAAAAAGCAGAAATAATATGTCATTTGGATAAAACTTTCTTATGTATGCACTCTTAGTGGCAGAATTAAAAAAAAACAACAAAACAACTCTTGTGTGTGCACTTGCATAGGTATACACATGTATTCACATGAACATTCTTAAGCATACCCTTAAGCTTCAAATCCACCAACTTTGCCAGAAGGTACTCAGCAAGATCAGTTACATAGAAGTTTCTCTTTCACATGGAACAGTGAGTTGTGAAATTGACACTTAATAGGATGCATAAAAAATAAGTGATAAAACAGAAAAAGAGCAGCTATCAATTGTCCTTGGCTGGACACTGGAAGTGTTATCCCATCTCCCAGAGGATGCTGGAAGAATTAAATTAAAGATTCAAGACACTAACAAGATTAGATTCCCTTAGTAAGGGGAGGGGAGGCAGGGTGGGAAAAGGCATGTTAAAAATGAAGAGAGAAAATAAATCAGCAGGGTGCTATCTTGCTTCTCTCAGGAGATTGAAATAACATTCAGTGAAATTAATTGAAATTTAAAACCAAATAATATAAAGGTTTTTTTCACTCCCCAGGTAATTGTGGGGCAAAACTCAGGGTGAAAGAGAACTTGCTAGGGTAGCTTGGATAGCCTGATTTAGCATACTTAAGGTAAAAATTTATTTGGGGAGGTAGGGAAATGCACTTTCATTAGTGAGCTGGAATAGGTAACAGAGCAGACTCTTTTCAAGTTTTCATCTGACGGCAAATTGCAGGAAGCAGTCAATATACCTCAGTCTGACAGCATCACTGTACCTATGGGGAAGGGATCAAAGACATTGCATCAGGTGCTTCTTATCTTGGGAAAATGAGGAACAATGAGAAAAGAAGTACAAGAGAGCTTCAGACGAGGTATAAGCAGATGCTTTTCCCTGCATAGGCATCTCAGCAGTGGAGCTGAGAGCCAAAGAGGATGTGCAGTGTGAGTCCCTGGAGTTTTTCAAGACCTGACTGAACAAAGGTGAGATCTCTTCCAAAATGAAGTATCTCTCAGTCCTATTATCCTTAGGTCATGTGTGTATAGAAGATTGAGCCTGGTTACAGTGAGGCTTGAGACCCAAACATTTGCAGGGCCAGTGTCCCCCTAGCCCCCCTGCTGCTGAGGGCATGCTCCAAAGGTAAGAAACGTGACAGACCTCACTCATCTGCACCTCTTATATTATAACATTAGGTATACAGTGTTGGACCCTCAGAGTGGGAAGGTTTTGCCAGTGCCCTCTCTGTGCACTGAGAGACTAAGCACCACCATTACAACCACACTGAACCATGGAGCAAGACATAAACAATAGTCTTTCGAATGCTGCAGTCAAATTGTTGGATTCAGGAAGGAAAAGTTGTGTTTCTTCATTCCCTAATTAAGCCACAGTCTTATGTTTTATTGCCTAGTAACTGACAGAAATTGTGGTTACTGAGCTGAAAGGGAGAAGAACAACAGGTGACAAGGTCAATTTTGAGGTAAGAGTTTTCATCACATACATGAACTTGCTTTTACAGCCTGTTGGTTCATTGTGGTTTAGACTAGGTGATTTGTAATAAAATAATAGCTGTGTTCCAAAGCACACTTAGTGTTCTCAGAGAAATGAGAAATACACTGAAATGAGAAAACAGCAGTCAAGAGGCAAAAAGGAATACAGCAAGCACCAGCAAACACAAAGGATCACTGGCTCAGTGAGGACCTGAAGGGTCCCAGCAGTCAAAATGTTTTGTCACAACATCATAATTCTGCAAGTCCATACCCAGCACTCTGTCATTGCCATAAAACATTCAGACTCTTTTTTTTTCCTTTTCTTTTAAACATAGCTATTATTTTGCAGTGGAAGTATTTTTTGCATAGATAGCATTTTAAAGAAGCTGCATCAGTAAAGCCTTGTACTGGGATGCCTCAGTAGTTTAAGGATCACTAATATAGATCTAAAAAATTAGAAAAGCCTTCCCAGCTGGAAAGGCTTCAAAAGCTCTTATCAAGGCCTTTGTGAGATAACAAACACTGCCCTGGGGTTCAGGTTAACTTATGTTTCCAAACCACAGAGTAGCCTTGACTCAATTCCTTGGCATTCCTGTTTTTAGATGGATACTTTGGTCTGTCTTCCACCACACACATAACAGACTGGATCTGGGTCTGTTGTTGTCACCAGATTTAGTCTACTGACATTTGCCTTTTGGAGAACAGAAATTATATCTTATTGGGAAGGTAAACCTGCTAAAACAAAACTTAGTTACAATGTTAATCATGTTTCTTACTAATTCCTGGTACTGCACGCTGAAGCAACTTTAGAAGATTTATCCAGGTTCTCTACAGCTCAGCCATTGCATAAAGCACTGTTAATGAAGTGCCAGATGCACGGTTAATCCTGGCAGATGTAACTGTAAAACATATGAAAACTGTACATGGAATTTAACAAACAGAGTCTTTCATGGCAAAATGATATGCAAAATAGAATCACAGGGTTTCATTCCTTCCCAGCCAGAGATATAAAGACACACAGTGATAGGATTCCCCCTGACCCTTCTCTTCTGCAAGCTAACCAGTTCCACCTGTCTCAATTTCTTATATCAGATACTCCAATTCCTCCGTCCTCTTTGTGGTCCGTTGCTGGAATCTTTCCAGTACATCCATGTCTCTTGCACTGAGGAGCCCGGAACTGGGGGCTAGCACTGTAGATGTGTCACAAATGCTGAGCTGAGTAGAACGATCACCTTTCTTGATCTGCTGGTAACACTTCCTAATTCAGCTATTGACCTACTTTGCTGCAAGTCCATGTGACAGACCAAATCTGACTGATAAGAGATTAGAGCTCCATTTGGCAATTATGCCAACAATGTCAGTGTTAACTCTAGTAATTTCAAAGAAACTATGCCAGCTAATCCTGGAGAGGTGAACTCCAGTGCTTAAGCCCAACTGTCTACCTCACTGCAGTTACTACACTTCAAACTTGTGCCACAATGACATAAAAGCAACATTCCAGATTGGAATATGTCCTGACATTTCTCATGGATGGCTGCATGGGTGCCTAAGAAGCTAAAAACCAGGACAATATAATATGCTTATACCCACTGCAGAACAGGCCTTCAACCTTCTTCAGCACCAACACCAGAATGGCAGACTCACATCATGCCTCTTTCTCTTCTTTATGGATTGTGGCATGCCAAATAGACCAGTACTTAATTGTTCTATTAAGTGGATCTGTTAGGGCAGGCTTCTTTTACAGGAGAAACTATTTATACCAGTCATTTTGCTGTTGGGTGGATATTTCTATTTCATTCTGAGATCTTTTCCCTTTCAGCTAAATCAATCCACCAAACCTGAATCAGTTTAAATTCACTCCACCAGTTGAAAACAGGGCACTTAGACTGAACAGACAAAGCCTTCGTCAGTGATATAAATTATTCTGTGAAAGAAGTGAAAAGTGCTTTCTTATTGTCAGTTGATTGAGGGATGTCTAACATTTATGTGCTGAGATACAGTACGAGGCTTCTGAAGTGTAAGCCACGGTTACAGTTACAGCAGAGTGTGGGAGAAGGTCCCACCTTTTTACAGCTTCTTAATGCGGTAGTAGATGCACCTGCTTTTCCCTCTTCTAATAGGTGTAAATCAGAGCTGTACCAGATGTTTCTGTTGAATAGGCTGCAAGAGCTGCACTGAGTCAGCAGTCCCACAACACCCCATCAAAATTTCCCTGAAAGTTTCAGCTGGATGATTAGCAATAAAACACATGTAACCACTTAGCATGAAGAAGAATAAGTCATTGGGGATTTGGCCTGCCTTCTGTTCTATCTGTTGTACTTTTTTTTTCCATTTTCTTCCACAAGTAAGTACATAGAAGTTCTGCCACACTGTGTGACCCCTCTCCACTCCACTCCCTAAAGACACATCTATGATTGGAAATAAGACAACTATTTTAATTCCTTGGTCAGCTAAGGCTACCTTTAGCACTTCTCTTTGCATGGCTGCTGTCAAGAACAAGATTTACCCACCTATGCAGCTCTAGCAGACCCCTCCATTGCAAGCAGGTGAGCAGTCACATGGGGTGAGCAGTGAGGAGCCACCCAACAGTGCAAAAGCATAGCAATCCTGTATTTGTAAATGGGAAGGTCCTGCTATTTTCTGTCTTACAGAACACACCTAGAGTCAGCCAGCCTCTGCACTGATGTTTCAGCTTAAATAAACAGGAGAAAGAACTCAAGTTTGGCTTCTACCTCCATATAAAAGAAACTGAACCCCATTGAAGGTCATATAGACAAAGTACAGCAAAGCCAGGAATGAAAACCACACCTGTTCAGTTCCAGTGTAGTTCTTCGGCCACTGGACTCCTACTAATTTGCTTTACGTGTGAGCATTCAAAAAAGCACGGTACTGTCTGCCAGTGCCTACTAACCATTATGGAAGGCCCATCGTAGTGCAACAGACTGCCTCATAATAGCACACAGAGGACTAGACCTGTCCTCTTCATGACCTCATGACCAGGAATAAAAGTGCATAAAATTCATCCAAGATTTACTTTTTCTTACATTGAACACATTTTACCAAACCATGAATAATCAGCAACTTGAACAGTTTAAATCAGTGTATTTCAAGAATTCAGATTGACAAGAACTCTTTTGGCACAAGGGAAAAACATCCTGCAGAGTCTTAAGCTTATGAGAAAAGATCTTCTGCATGACTGCTCAGAAGCCCCAGGATTACTGCCTGATCCATTGCTCAGTCTATCTGTCTTTGCCAACACCTGAATAGACACAGATGCATTCTGTTAGCTCTTAGAATTGTATCTTAAAGATGTGGCTCCTGAAGGAAGGCTGTACCATCCTGCAACAAAGTGAAAGAAGAGCAAGTATTACATCACAGATTAAAATACTTCAAAGTGCCCTGCAAAAAGTTAATGAACAATAATGTTTCACATTTCCTACCAATATACCGGGGATGCATATCACACACTACTACTATTACACATCAATAAATAAAGATTTTCATGTTGTATCAGTTACCTGCAAATCCCTATTGCCTACAGAATGAGAATGCCTTAGATTTGGAAACCCGAATGTCTTCCAGATTATTTCTATTTCCTAGTATCAAGTTGCATTTTCTCATTGTGTTAAGTTTTTCATTTAAGGGTTTTAATTTATTGTCTTTAATAATTTTTTTAATCACTAGAAATCTGTTGTTTCCTTATCAATATATTTATTTCTAGAGAATGGAAATTCAGTAGAATGTTCTTCTAGTTGGTGCAAGAAAACCTTATAATTATCGTGACATTCTGCAAAATGCAGTTCTTGCTGCCCAAATAATCAACCTGGCCTTTAAATCATGAGAAACTGTTGATGTTGCCAGCTGATAGCACAGAACATGTATTGTAGGAACAGCTAAATTTTTAATAAGTGAAGCAGTTTGGTGATTTGCCAGGGCAAAATTCAGAGCAACCATCTATTCCTTTTCATTTTTTTCACTAACAAATAGCCCTAAAGAACCAACCCAAAATAAACCCAAAACAACAAAGTCTTTTACATTTATTGAATAAAATATACTTCCACATTTCCTTATAATGAAATTGTTGTCTGAAGTGACATTTAAAAGACTGTCAGATCCTGAGGGACTGGCAAATGTAATGAACTTTTTTTATTTTTAAACCTAGTTGCATTTCTAATGACATCTTAAAATCCAGCATACATGATCACAATTTTCTTCTCTACTGACATTCTCCTAGTTCTACACCTGAAAAAGAAAAAATCGACATTCAATCCATTTCAATAACACTTGAAAACAGGCAAAGGATGGCAAAAATTATAATTTCTATGAAGTTTCAGAAATATGAGAAAGATAGTAGGAAGAGATACTATCAATGCCTCACTAAAGATGAAAATACAATATAAGTTTGACCCTTGCTAGACACTGAAGAACTCAGGCAGGAGATGACAGCCCAGACCTCAGCAGACACCACAGACCACCTCCCTCTCTCCATCTCCTTTGTAATGCAGACTCTGTGATGATAAATAAGGTAAGAAAAGAAAGCTAATCTTTTCTGATATGTAGGGCAGCCAATATCACCTACTTACACTTTGCTTTTCCACTTTGTAGTTAGGAGGGAGACTGAGCTTATGCCTAATATGATTTAGATTTTATTAAAAAGTCAACTGATTACACAGCTGTGGTGAACTACATGAACCACTCATCGTTCACTCTATCGTTTCCATTTGGGGGGGAGGGTTAATCATATTGCATAAATTCAAGAACGCATTATAAGAATGGTCTGACAATCAATCTGAAAAGGATCAGACTAAATTAACCCTACAATCTCCCTGACATAAAATAGTACAGATTCAGGAAGTCAGAGACACATCCATGAACAAATAGGCCATTACATGTGGATGTCCTGGGCCACTGCTTTATGATTTAGCCAACAAATAAAATCTCCAGAAGAAAAAAAGTCATTTCTGCAATGAAAATACATTGTTAATTGCGGTGGACACATTGCATTATATGTCTCTCTCTGCAAGGACTCATAGTTTGTTTTGCCAATGAAGATGTTATTTTCCAGTTTTCTAAGACAGTGGCAGTCCAAATACTTTTTAATGGCTCTGGAGAATGAGTCTTTTGTGAGGCAGCTGAGGGAACTGGAACTGTTTAGTCTGGAGAAGAGGAGGCTGAGGGGAGACCTTATCACTTTCTACAGCTACCTGAAAGGAGGTAGAGAGGTGGGTGTTGGTCTCTTTTCCCAAGTAACAAGTGATAGGACAAGAGGTAATGGCCTGAAGTTACACCAGGAGAGGCTTAGATTGGATATTAGAAACAAAAGTTCTTTACCGAGTGTTCAAGCATTGGACCAGGCTACCCAGGGACCTGGTAGAGTATCTTTCCCTGGAGGTCTTCAACATGTAGACATGGCACTTCATTACATGGTTTAGTAGGCACGGTGGTGTTGCACTGGCAGTTTGACTGGGTGATTTTAGAGGTGTTTCCCAACCTTTATGATTCTATGAACAAATGAGTTCGTCATCACTGAGTGGCAATATGAAGTCGTTCCATAAAATTGCTGCCTAAAATGTAAGTTTATACCTTGAGGATCAGAAACAGAAAGAAATCAGATATAAATCCTTTTCAGACATGAAAAATTGATTTTCAAAATCTTCAACCATTTGGTAGTGTGTGCATAAAATATTGAAATATGAGTTAGTGTCTTCAAAAGAACTACCTAAGAATTAGCACTTTAAAAAAAAAAGTGATCTCAGAAAGGTTGGAAAGTAATTGACATTGGGAATTTTGAATTAAAATAATATAGAGGATGATGTTAAGCATAAGCACAAAATTCAGCCATTGTTGAAAAACAGCTGGATGCTGAAATCACAAGACACATTGCAGGGGAGACAATTCAGATTCCAAATTATGAAGATCCACATCGGTGCACTGAATTTTAAATAATTTAGCTTAAAGCACTCTTGTTCAAATTGTACAGATTAGAGACACAATTCATCCTAGAATTTTCTGAGGAAAAACAGCAAACAGAAATACATTTAGAGGAACTATGAGGTAATAAAATTAACCCAAATCACTAAGGACCACTTCTTACCTCTGCAAAAAGGCAGAGCCACAAGTGTTTCCAAAGCACAAGATTATCCTGCAGATAATGGGCATTATGGGCATAGTATGGAAAAGTTTATCTGAAGTGAAATCTCACACAGAAAATCAGTCACAGTAAAAATATCCAAACACAAAAACAAAAACAGGGAACTACATGTCAATCTGTAAACACATAAAATTTTTTTCTTTTTCATTATTTTTTGTGGCTCAAATTCAAAATTCCAGTGCTTTCAGGAAGTAGAGATTAAAATGAATCTTTGTTCCTTTTCCTCCTCCTGCTCTGCCAAAAGTAGCTGGGTATTTCATGAAAAGCCACCACACATAATCTCCATCCATTATTGATCCAGTTCTCAGATGCCAATTGTTAGTCAGATTACTTGATTCTCAAAGCAGAAGAAAGATTATTGTCCATTTTCCAACACTAGTTATAGAAAAATCTTCTTCAGATCTTTTTAGTATGGCAAGAGAAATTGTACTTATATGTACATACTGTGCTCATGCTAATTAGACATGCTTATAACTTCTGATACCAGAGGTCAAATCATACTGAGCGACTGGTAAGTTTTCCAACAAATAGAGTGGAAATGGATGAGCTCATAGACCATGGAACATCACATATGAAATGCTGAATTGTGTTCCAGAAATGGACTTCACAAAAATCACTTAAAAATTTATTATCCCTTCCATTCTTATCTATATTTTATGTCAACCCCCTTTTTTGCTATATATAAATCATTATCTTGTAAAAGTCCATTTGTAGATTGCATGTATCGTACCAACATTTGGTATGGAAGAACAGTTCTTTTATGACAGTATTAATCTCCATAAGAATCCAAGCTTTCACATCTGGTAAAAGAAATAGTTCTTCAAGAAAATATTTCTTCAGGGAAGTGTTTTATACCCCTTTCTCATCAGAAATTTATTAAAACACAGACCCATAGAAGGAAAAAAAAACCCACAACATAAACTATTAGACAAGTAGTATTCAGCTCCAGAGCCAATTTGATTCAGATTTTGTACAGTACCCAGAAGTAAAAATTACTTACATTTTGCTTATGTTCACTTCCTCCTCTATAGGGAATAAGGGAGACATTTAATTTCATCCCAGAGAAAACATACACTTCTTGACTGCAGCAGCTATATTTTATAATAGTCTCTGGTTGTCAACACTATAATTTTTCCTCATAGAAAACACCAACTAAAAACCCCCAGAAAAATATATCAATTCATCTAGAGGCACACAAAATGTAAACATCTCCTCAAGACAAAGAAAAGTGGGACAATGCATTGGGCATTAATAATTTATTTCTTCTGAATAATTCTAGTTATTTATTTTAGTCTACAGATAAAAACAAGAGCTAGAATATTTTTCTCCTCTAGGAGAACACAAAATTATATTGTAAAGAGATAACAGAAGAGCAATGCCTAAATCACTTACGCAAAACATTATGTGCAAATATTCATTGCTGTCAAGGTGACATTGAAACACCAGCCCATGTCGATCCAGATAATATTACAGGAAATGGCACTGAACAATTATACAGTAAAATGATTGAAACTCCATCAGGGAAGATCAAGTTCCTTTCTATACCATGCAGGTGATCATCTACAACAGGTAGAAAACAAATACGAAAGGTAAAACTTTAAATCTTTTTTACATCCTTTTTCATAGATTTAAGTAATATCGCAATAAGAAAAGTAGAGCAGAATGAGCTCTTATCCATGCATATAGATTAGTGGCTCTTCAGAGCTGATCAGCTGAGGACTTTAAGAAACCCAGAAAAGTATTTCAAAGCTTCTGTTTAGCAGACTCAGCACACCTGATTTGTAAAGGCATATCAGGCTATCACACAAAACACAACACTGTCTATTAAGAGCATACCTCTGAATTTCTCCATTGTCAAATGTTTTCCTAAAATACGTGCACTGGAATGATTCAGCCTTGTCATTGTTAATAATTTTGCATATTTTATTAACCCCTTTATAACTCCCCTCTTCCACAGTTTAGGTAACAGTAATGATCTTCTACGGTTCATTCCAGGTGGCCGTGATCTTGTAGACAGAATACAGTGCAGACAGCCTGCATGTGCTTTGTAATGCAGACATTTGGCCAGTAAAGTGTGCAAAAAATAAGTTTTTAAAATTTGAAAACTCTGGTTATAGAGTTCTGTATTAATAGTATTCAACACTTAACTGTTATCTTCATTTGTTTTCATAGCTGTATCTTAGAAGTTTTACAAATATTCTCTACTAGGTTTGAGCAAATGCTTAATAAAACAACAGAATGCCATTTCTTCTTTCTTTTTTTTTCTTTGTGAAAAAGGAATTTTGTACCTATGTCATCTTTTCTTCCATACAGACATCAGCAGCTGACTCTCCGTAAAATGTCCAAGACTGAGGAGAGCTTTGGTGTGCAGGTAAAACCTGACATATCTCCTCAATATCACTGAGAAGAACTGTTCCCTTGAATATTTTGCATAAACTGTTCTTCCAAGTATAAACCTTGATAAGTTCACATGAATTATGAATGTGAAACTGCTTACAGATCTCTTTTCTCCAGAGAACTCTTACATGTAAACTTTGTGTTCCTGTCTACAAACTCTTGATTAGCTTCAAGGAATATATTTAATCATTTTTTTTCTCAAAGCTCCTTTTATAAACTCCCCCTCTTTGTTGACATCACAAAATTTCTTAATGCATCTGCTTATATTTCCAGTAAATGCTGCACTTCACAGCTGATAATGCAGTTATGAAGTGAGTGCAGTTATCAGTGAGATACTTTCTACCTAGCCAATCAAATTATGTAGTTTCATTTAACATACTTTCTGGCCCAGGGGATTCTCATGATTTTCTGAGAGATCTTGTGAGCCACTATGAGCCCTGCTCCCCATAGCATCAATATCATGTTGTAGACCATTTCACATGCTTCTACGAAACCACTGTGGCTACAAACTGTGATTTCTTCAATCATAGCTGTTTAAACAAACCTTCATAGCTGTTTAAATAAACCTGCATTCTCATTGACACAAGCAACAGACGTACCAAAAATTCCCAAGACATTATAGAGAGAGAGGGTGTGTTGCAGATTTTTTTATTAACTGCAAGCTAATGAGGGTGGTAGGACCACTTTCGGGTACTGTATTGTGTGAGGTCAAGAGATGTGCCTGCAAAAGTCCACAGTTCACCCAAATAATTAAGCACAGTGATACTAATGCAGGTGCTGTGTCATGGAGCTGCAAGCTTCAGACAAACAGAAGTTTCTGGTGGTGCAGCACTGCTCAAGGGTCTGTGTGCATGCCAATATGCAGTTGCTAGATATTATTTCCCTAAGCATTCATTTCTGATGCCTGTTGGAGTCAAGATACTAGGTTATAGTCTACTAGGTAGACTTCCATCCTTACAAGTCAGCAGCTAAATGAAATTATCTGCCTCTCAGGATTTGTGACTACAGTCCTCAGAGCTGCAAGTCCTTGATACATAACTGAAATCATGACAGCTTACAGTCAGCCAGCAGTTTTTAAAACATTCATATCCGTTATGCCCCTCCTTATGCCTCATTATAACACAATCTGTTCCTTAACCTGCCTGGCACAACAGCTGCAGGTAATAACTGGAACATATATGAGGACTTCAGAAGTAAACTGGATAAGAAAGGTGCAAGTAACATCTTTCCTTGCTTGGCATGCTGAGACAGAAGATGAGCAGTTTCTCTTGAGACTGGACCTACAGGTTTCTTTGGCATATAAGGCTGCAGAACTAAAACTAACTACCAAAAATGAGAGCAGACAGTGGACAACCTCCTGTAACTATACTGCACCCAGTAAGCACACTGAAGAGACAGATCTCATCTCCAGAACATGAGGCAGAAAATGTTGTGTCGAAGAATAGATGTTGGCTCTTCTAGGAGAGATCCTTCTACCACTGGTGCTTGGAGAACTTGGGCTATGCTACCAATACAGTACACCTTCAACAGGGACCCTGTCTGTTTCTAAGTTGGACTGTCAGTCCCCTGGAGTCTTGTGCAGCTGGTACTGTTCCTGGAAGATCTGCTTTTGTTAGACAGTTCCTCAGAGGTACTTCACTCAAGGTTGTTTCTCCTCATAATTTTCTGTAGTGAGAAGACCAGTGCCATGGACAAGGAAGTCGATGTTGCATACTTCAAATTTATACTGCCTTTGACACAGCCTCCTATGGTTGACTTACCACCAAACTGATGAGGTATGGGCTGGATAAGTGGATAATACAGTGGGCAGAAAACAGTTGTGCAGTTAGTGACCAGTAACCAGTGACACTCCATAGGGATAGAGACTTGTATAAAGACTGTTTAATGTCTTCTTCAATGACTAGAGTGATGAGATGATATCTTCTCTCGGCAGATTTCTGGATAACACCAAACTGGGAAGAGCACTGGAGGAAAAAGCTACTCTCCAGAGGGACCTGGAGAAATTGGCCACAGGAAACATGTGAAGTCCAAAAGAGGAAGATTCAGTCTTGCTTCTGGGATGGACTAACAGCATGAAAAAAATACGGAGTGGGGCTTACTGCCAGAGAAGCAGTGTACTGAAAAAATTCTTGGGGTCCTCATGGACAGCAAGTTAAACATGAATCAGCAGTGTGTCCTTGCAACAAAAAAGGTTAACTCCATCCAGGGTTGTATGGGTACATATGTAGCTGACAAGTCCTGTAGGGTGATCCTCGCCCTCTATTTGGCACTTGCAATACTGCATCTTCAGTGTTGTGTCCAGCTCTGGTCTCCTCCATACAAGAGGGACATTGATAAGACTAGATGAGTCCACTGGAGGCCACTAGGATGGTCAGGAGCATATGATGTATAAAGGAGAGTCTGAGGAAGGAAGAACAGTTCCTCTTGGAGAAGAGAAAGGGAAGGGGACACTTTTTTGTTCACTACAACCACCTGATCAAAGGATGAAGAGAGTATAAAACCAGACACTTCTCAGGTATGTACAGCGAGAGGACAAGAAACAATTGACACAACATAGAAACTGGGAAGTTTTGTTTAGGTAGTAGAGAATAGTTTTGCCAAGAAGGTGGTTAAATACTGATGCAGGTTCACCAGAGGTATTGTTTGATCTTCATCTTGGAGGTGGTTTAGACTTAACTGGGCAATTGCCTTGAGCAATCTGATCCAATTAGGCCTGTTTTGAGCAAGGTTGGACTAAGATTTATGGAGATCCCTTCCAACCTTCCAACCTAAACTACTTTATGACTGTAGCTCTAGTAAAAGGTATTGCAAAGATTACAGCGTAAAAAATAATTCAGAAGGAGGTGAAACTGCTGGGTTTAGGCACAGAATCCTACTTTTTATTGCAGGTTTTTTTTAAAAAAAACACAACAAAATCCAAAACCAGAACAGTCTGTTGCTCCAAATATTTCTTCAATTCGATTCACAGCTTGTACATTAGCCTCTCTAACAAGATACAAAACCAAGCAAAGTAAATTTTTCACACTAATTAGGTGCTCATATTAGAAGTATAAATGTTCCCTCATATTGTCAGAGGAACTCACATTAGACTGAAGGAGTATAAATACATTTATGAATAAAAATTAAAGGATGTATTACTATCCATATGCAATTTCTAATGCATATGAAAATGGCAAACTAATCTATGTCATAGAATCATAGAATCATAGAATCATAGAATTATGGAATAATAGAATAGTTTGGGTTGGAAAGGACCTTAAAGATCATTCAGTTCCAAGCCCCCTGCCATGCGCAGGGACACCTCCCACTATCCCAGATTGCCCAAGGCCCCATCCAACCTGGCTTTGAATGCCTCCAGGGATGGGGCAGCCACAGCTTCCCTAGGCAACCTGTGCCAGTGCCTCATCACTCCCGTGGTGAAGAA